>JAASFQ010000289.1:0-30017 GCA_023333845.1 Globisporangium polare | reverse complement strand
TCGACCTCACTGTTACCATCGACAGCAACTTCATCTGGAAGAGACCGAGCCGTGCTGGTCGACTCCTTGCATTCCCTCTTTCTCCAGGCAACGCTAACTAAACAATCAAACCTCCTTAGTTGCCCAAGTGCTGTCATGCTGCTGAACCTGACGAGGCGATGTGAGTGGGAGCTGCGCAAATGTAGCCATCTGGTGTTCAGAGTGTGTTCCCATCTCTCTCCCTCTCGAGGTCTCAGCC
This sequence comes from Globisporangium polare, assembly GCA_023333845.1. Classification (NCBI taxonomy): domain Eukaryota; phylum Oomycota; class Peronosporomycetes; order Pythiales; family Pythiaceae; genus Globisporangium; species Globisporangium polare. The sequence continues at coordinate 29,779 of JAASFQ010000289.1, read as the reverse complement.
AATAAGCAGATCCGCACCCGTCGCAGTTTCGCTTGCTCTGACCAAGTCAGCGACGGTTCCAAGAGCAGTTGTGCGCGCGCCGCCTCGTGGCTCCAGCCACTCGGTCTGTCTGTCCGCTCAGCCGACAGGCAACGAGCAACGGGCGGTGCTGTTCAGTACTGCACCACAGTCTTGCACGCGTCGTACACTCCTCACTCGCTCTGCTGAGCGCGTTGCGACTCGCCCCCTGTGTGAGCCCTTCATGGCACTAGTTCTCTCCTAATGGAAGAGCGATGCGTGTACGTGAAGGAAGCCGTGCTCAGTGCGCTCGAGCGCGAGAAGCGCGGCCTGAAGTGGCAGCTCGCGCGCACGGCCAAGATCGCCGAGGCGCGCGCCGCCGACGTGGTCGCATGCGAGTCGAAAGTCAAGGACCTGCTCACGATCGTCGAGATGAACAAGAGCGTCACGGACAGGGCCGTGAAGCGCACGTACAGTCAGGAGTCGCAGCTGCAGCGCGTGACGCTCGAGCGCGATGAGTGCCAGCACCGGCTGCTGGTCCAGCGCAGGCGGTTCGTCGAGCAAACTCTCAGAGGACTACAGAGGCGCAGAGAGCAACTACTCAAGCGTGATACATTACGTGGACTGGCGGCTCAGGCAGCCAGGAATCGCAGGCTTAGAGGGGTTCTTGGCCGATTGACTGCGGCCTTTTGCCGAAAGAGGCTGGGGCCAGCGTTCAAGCGATGGCGGCGGGCCTGCTGCAGTCATCTACAGCGCTCCTCAACCGCAGTCCACCCAGTACTGAGTTCACCTCGTCGAGTTACGTTTGCCGCGAGTGCTATCGCTCAAAGTACCGCTACGACAACCAGGGCGTTCGCTCTGAGAGACCTGCAGAGTGGCGATGATCATGCGTTCTTCCCGACTCCCGAGTTCCTCTTTGACGAGTGCTTCCGTTTGCGCTTCAAGCGGCGGCTCGAGCTCAAGCGCGTGAGTTTCCTCGCGTGGAAGGTCGAGTGGAGACTGACAAAGACGAAGGAGAAGACCGCAAGGCATCATCTACAGACTTCGCTCTGGCGTCGCGTGCTGCGTGGCTGGAGGCATCACATTAAGTCCAAGAAGCGGCGTCACGAGCTTCTGAGCCTCGCCCTGGATCGACGGCGCCACCTGGTCTTCCGAGCCTGGGCTATCACTTCACACTGCATTGCCAAGAGACGCAAGCTGCTCATCAAAATCCTCACTCGACAAAGACGCAAGCTCCTGCAACGATTCCTCACTAGGCTGCGCGTGAAATGCCTGGAACGAGCCACGCGCGAGTGGGCCGACGTGCTCAAGGCCGCCCATGAGGCGCTCGAAGAGGAGAAACTCATGTACTCGCTCCACCAAGATGCGGCCATGAAGGAGATCCACGCGTCCTACATGGCCCAGGAGCAGAGTCGAGCGAAGTTCCTAGAGCTTCAGAGCCACCGACTCTCACAGAACAAGGAGTTGGAGTCCATGAGACGCCACTTTGCCGCGTGGCAGTGGCGCATGACGAGGATGCGACTTCACGACCGAGTCGCGTCCCAGTTCCACAGAGCTCAGCATCGAGTGAGGCTTCGACGGCGGCATTTCGTTGCGTGGAAGCGTGTGACGGCCTCAAGAGCTTGCATTCGACAGAGGCTTGCTGTTTATCACCTCAAGTGGCAGCGAGCACTGGTACAGATCGTGTTCCGAGCTCTCGCAGCGCTGGTTCGTCGTGGATTGGCCAAGAAACGACGTCTCCGAGCCATCCTGAGTCGCACCAGGCGCGTGAACCTGCAGAGAAGCTGGTTTCTATGGCGTCAGAGGATCGCAAGCGACGAGAACCAGGCCGCGAATGAGTTCGGCACGCGCATGGTGGCTGAGCGCATGCACCGTGAGCAGTCGCAGTGGCGAAATGAGTTCACACGCGCCGAAAAGCTGCGCGAGAGGATGCAGCTCCAGTGCGCACTGCTCATGAGGGACGCACGTCGCGAAAAGTTCATCCAGAAGCGCTTTCGGCAGTGGGCGAATGGGTCAAAGGCCGCGAGGCTCAAGCGTAGAGCTCTCTGGAGAGTGCTGGTGAAGCGAGAGGCTCGAAACCTGAGGCTCGGCTTTGTAAAGTGGCGGCAGAGCGTGATTCGTATCGCGCTTGTGAGTCAGCAGATGACAACCAAAGCCACCAAACAGACTCGACAGCGACTCGCAACAGTGTTTGGAAGATGGCGAATGTTCAAGAACCAGCAGATGCTGCTGCGCTGGAACGTGCAGCGCAAGAGTCTCTTCTTTGCACTCTGGCGCAGCGCTCAGACGCGGAAACGCGAACACGCTGCGGCGTTTTGCCGCTTCCTCAAGCGCAAAGTCGCCTTTGGCTGGCAGCTCGAGGCGTTCACCAAGTGGCGAAGGCGTCATTTGATGAGCTGTAAGAGCGAACAGCGGCGAGAGAGTCGAGCACGTGAGCTGCTGGCGAATGGCTGGAAGCTGTGGAGTCAGTACGTGAAGCACCGACTGAGGCTTCGCAACCGTCAGCAAGTAAGCGTTTACACCAGAATGGCGTCTCAGAGAGCGATTTCAACCAAGAGGATGGCGTTTGGCGGCTGGAAACTACTCTGTCAGAGTACCCAGAGGCACGAACTGGTTTTTGGCTCGGCGTATGCGAAGAGAGTCGCGAATCAGCCTCGACTTCAGGTTTCAATGGCCAAATGGCGTCATTTCACAACGTTCGTCGTCCAGAGAAGGCTTGTGCTCGCTCGAGCACTGCGTCGTATGGTGATAAAACGTGTGCGGATCCACTGGAGGCGCTGGCTCACGTTCTCAGTACGAGCGGCAGCTCATCACGCGCTCACAAATCGTGAGCTCGTGCGGTTGGACTCGGTCGTGAGTCTGGTCGCCACCCGCCACACACTGAGGAGCAACCTGAGAGCCTGGCGAGACGGCGTGAGGCAGCTCCGGACTCTCAGACATAAGCACGAGTGCTTCAATGAGCGTCACCATCTGAATATGCTTAGGCGGCACTTTGTCTTATGGAGGCGAGACTTCCTGAGCCTCAGCCACGCACGAAGACGAGTTCTCCAGCGACGCGTGACGCAGATCCGGAGAATGGCGCTGACGTTCGCGTTCCAGCAGTGGGAGCGCTGCATCAAGCACCAAGCGCTCGAGATCCAGTCAGCGGTGAGTCACATCCTACTCGAAAGGTCCCAAGAGCGCGCTACGGCGCTCATGCAGACGCTGTTTGAGACAAGGTCGACCAAGTTCTTCTTCTCGTCGTGGCTCCGGTTCACAAGAGGCAGACAGGCGAGGAGGCGAGCGTTGCAGCGAGCGTTGAGAGCCAAAACTACGAGGGTGCAGCGCTCTGCTTGGACGAAGTGGACTCGGTTGAGCGCTTCGTATCGGAAGCTTCACAGGCTCAACACTGTGGCTGAGAGATTCCTTGTGAGGGTAGCTTGGCAGATACTGAAGCGAAATCACAAGTCCCGTCGTCAGAAATCGCTCGCGGCCCATACGATTTTCAAGATCGCTCGACGCACTCGCCTGCGCTTTGAGTGGAACTCGTGGAAGCGTCAGGACCGCCTCGTGGTCCTCAACCAAGTCACAAAGTCCCAGCAGAGCTCACTCCAGCTCGTGAAGACTGTGATGGAAGGACTGGTGCAGCGCCGCCACGTGAGAAGCTCACAGAGCTACTTTTTCGTCAGGTGGAGACACCAGGTGGCCAAGAAGAAGCGCATCCGCGGCTTCATGGGCCATTTGGCTGGGAATCGCGACGAGCTCTCGATCAGATTCTGTTTCCAGAGCTGGACTCGGTTTACAGACCAGCAACTTGAGCGAAAAGCTCACCTCAAGCGGATTCTGACTCGGCAGCTGAATGCTGCGAGGCGAGCGGCGTTTCACCACTGGAAGTATGAGGGCATCAAGGCGCTCCACAAAGTCCAGCTCACCCTCGCGCAGCAGCAACTTCATAGCCATCGCATACAGAGCGCCAACAATGTCGCGATGGCCATGTACATGTCCTGGAAGCGGCTGTGTCTGTCGAGTCGCTTTACGAGCTGGCGTGTCAGTGTCATAGACCAGAAGCGCGAGCGGAAGGTCAAGGTGACGCAGAGCTCAACCACGAGGGCGACTCGAACTCTGTCGAGGGTATTGCGATCCTGGAGCGAGTTCGTTCGCATGAAGAAGGCCGTAGCGCTGCTCTGGAAGAATTTCGCGCTTGAGAATGGTCGAAAATCGGTTGCCACCAGTTTCCACAAGTGGAAAGCCAATTTCCTGAAAAAGCAGAAATCGGTTCTCGCGATCATGAAAATGGTTGGAATCGTCCGAGTTTCGCTGCTGCGTTGCTGTTTCAAGGTGATGTGTGTGAGTCTTCAGGAAACAAGACGCCGCGAGTCCATGATGATCGTGCTGAGTGCGCAGCAGGCGCTTAAGAGCCAGAAGCAGCAGCATTTGATGAAAAACGTGGCGTTCCTGATGCAGAAGAAGCAGCTTTCGTCACTCAAGCCGCTCTTTGCGCGCTGGAGAAGTAGCTGGGAGACCAAGAAGCAGCTTACCGCGTTCATCCGCGCCACAAAGGTGCGTGTCCAGTTCAAGATGCTGCGTCGACTGCTCCACGGTTGGCGGGATTATGCTAGGCGCCAGATCACCACGGCAAAAATGGTGCTCAAGCTGCAGGAAGTGTGGAGTAGGCGCACGATGCGCTGCTTGTGGGCGGACTGGTGCGCGTTCACGAGCCATTCGCAACAGATCAAGTGGCGTGTGTACCACCGCGTCTTTGAAAAGCGCGTCCACTTGGAAGTCGCTGGTGCCTGGGATGTCTGGAAAAGCTTTGTCAAGGCAGCGAACGCGGAGATCGAGAGTGCTCGTGTTGCAGTGTGGACTGAGACATCCAACCAGCAGCTTCGTAAAATCGAGTCGCTTGAGAGCAGCAACGAGCGGCTGTTGCTGGAGAGCGTCACACTGAAGAGGCAGATGCTCGAGCTGCGCAGGCGAACTCTGAGCATGTTCTGCCGACGGTTCGCGGGGGTTCTTGCAGCGAGCAGCGGTGGCTCAGCTCGCAAATTGGCTCGCGCATTCGCAACTTGGCGACGTCGAGCCCGGGCGATCAGCAGTCTCAGCTCACTGTTGACGGAGCTTCGTCATCGATGGACCGCTGAGGGCTTTACCAGGTGGCGCAGCGTCACAAACAGCCTTCGAGTCGCTGCTGAGCTGCGGCAGACCCAGAAAGCCGCGATGGAGAAGGTGCTGCTCGTGTTCAGCAGCTCGAACGCGCAGCTGCGCAAGCGCAAGGTGCTGTTGCTCTGGAAGGCGATGGCTGCGAGGCAGCGCGCCAAGAAGAAGAGCGTGATGCTACTGCTGGTGGCCTCTCGCACCAGCGACAGGGTCGTGATCCGCTGCTGCTGGGCGAGCTGGAAGGCGCTAGTGTCGCTCAGGCACGACAGGAAACACCTGATACTCGCTTCACAGGCGCGTACGAGCCGCAAACTGGTCCAGAGAGTATTTCTTGGGTGGTGTCGATGGCACTTGGCTCTCTGTAAGGTACACAGTGGACTGAGGCTGCTGAGCCAGGTTCTCTGTGGTCACCAGCGCCGCCAACTCGCTCGCTACTGGCTGCGCTGGAGAACGCAGAGCATGGATGCCGTCGTGACGCTCGTGCACGCGAAGCTCGCGATCCTGGAGCTCGAGCACTGGAATTCCGCCTGTCAACACGCTCTCGACCAGCTCATCATGCGTGTGTTTAGTAACTGGAAAGGCTTTGTCTTCGCAGCGCAAAAGTGTCAACTGGAGCGCGTCGTGATCTTGAAGGAGCTGCGCTCACAGCGATTGCTACGCTTGTGCTTTGTCAACTGGCGGAACCAGCTGCCAGCCAGGAAGCGGCTATTGCAGCCAGTACTCTGCATCCAGACGTCGTTGCGACGCAGTACTGGAAAATCGTCGTCTTCCTCGCCGCGCGTGCTCTACTGTGGCTACAACGAGTACCGTCGCAAGCTCCAGTGCTCCTGGCGACTCAAGAGCACCAGGCGCATTCTTCACAAGCGTCTGACTCGGATCTGCGCTCTCTCGATCTTCCTGGGAGCTCTGCGTCGCCAGCACCACAGCACTCTTAGACGCGCGCTCTGGAGCTGGTTTGCGAAGACTCAAAGTATCTCGCCGGCGCTGGCGAGGATCAGTTTCAAGTCGCTCCCGTGGCGCCTGCCGCGCACGAGCTTTCCTGGGAGTATGCTGCTGCTGGCGCTCGAAGAGATGCACCATCTGCAGCAGGCGAGTCGCATTGAGACCCAGGCGCAGCGGGTGAGGACACTTGTGATTATACTCCAGAGCTTCCGTCGTCAGCACTTGAGGCGCGCACTTGACCGGATGAAGAGAAGACTCGCTGGGTTGCCACCGTCCAGGGCTCGCATGCAGCGATGTGGAGCTGGGCCGATGAATATCGCGGTGGTGACACCATACAAAGCCGATAAAGCTGTAGTCGCCGCTGTCGCCCAGGCGTTCGTTGGGAAGCTACACTCTGTGGTCACCAGGAGATCATTTCGCGTCTGGAAGGAGCAGTATATCGCGTTTGCGCTGCTGCAGGCCGAGGCGGCGCAGATGGAGCTGCTCCACGCGCTCCGAGACGTGTCGTCATACCGCCAGACGCTCGATCCCTACGCCGTGCCATTCTGAGGTCTCTCTCGAGGTTGTTCTTGGTTGTTTCGCGCGAGACGCCTTGACAACCAACACACACAACAATACACAGCACCAATAGACTCACCCCGAGGCTTATGCCGCCGCAGACACCACCGGCGCTCGGCGTCCTTGTCCAAAATGACTCTACGCGTTAGGTTTTTAAATTACAACATCCGTCTCCAGTCTCCTCGTTCTTCGCAAGCCACAAAAGCCCCCACAGCTTCAGCTTTGAAGCATTACAGGATCAGTCGAGATGCCGAGGCAGTGATAGTAGCAGAAGACGACGACGATGACTGTGAGACGCCAGGCTCGAGCAAATCGAAGGTGGCGATCAGCGGGCGATGGTCTGACACCATTCTCCAGTAGTCCACGAGCGCCTCTTCGTCACAAGGCGCCTGGCTGTCGTCTTGCGGGTGCTGCACGAGCCGCCAGTCGTGGCCGAAGCTCGGCCGCTTCAGCCGTGTCTCGTCCGTGAGGTTGCGCGGCGCCAGGTGGCACTCTCTCGGCTTGAGCTCCAGTCGCGGCGGCAGCTCAACAGTGTCAATTGCTTCAGTCTCCAGCAGCGCTTGAACAGCACCTCCACCTTCTTTCTCTTCTACCAGCAGCTCCTGGGCTCTCCTTCGACCGCCTAACTGGGATGCGAAGATGAAGTCCACGCCCACTTCGCGGTTGTTATGGTTGCAGTGCGTGATGCGCGCCTCGCGACCGTGGATATGCTCGAAGACGCTTGCGAAGCCCTCGTCCAGCACGAGGCTGTGTACTGGGTCGTACGAGTCGTTAAAGTCACCGCACATGAGCTATTGGCATACGACGAGAAGAGTGGTCAGCCATCAGGCACCAATGCATTCGTAATTGAGACAGTAAAGCACGGTGATGCGTACAATGGGCACGTCGTGGAGACTCTCGCGGGTGACGTAGTCACGCACGGACTCGAGCACAACCTTGATCTGGTCCAAGCGCATGTCCTTGTACATCTGGCAGTGCGGGAACGTCAGGTGTGAGTTCACCATGAGGAACGACTGTCGCATCCGTACAATACAGCACAGCACAGTCACAATCGGCATTAGTCTCACACATATACCACGCGCACATATAGAGAAGGGCGAGCAATTGCAATGAGAACGTATCGTACCCGCTGCATGAGCGGCACGTCGTGGCGGTTCCACTTGGTCGCGACGTGCATGAGCAGCGCGACGCGGTCACCCGCACGGTCAAAGTCGATGTGCTGCACGTGGTGGATCTCGAACTTGTGCTTCTCGACAAACACCGCCAGCCCGTCCTCTTTGTCGCCTACACAAGCGCGCATGCACACGGTCAGTCCATGTAATAACCACGCACTGTCACACACATGACACCAGAATGGTGAGAGGAGCGGCCTATGGTGAACAGGAAAGAACGTGACGACTACGGCACCTGGTCGCTTGAGCGTGTGGATGTAGTGCGACGGGTAGAAGGCCCTGCGGAAGGCCGTCTGGTACTCGCGGTTGAACCAGTACTCCTGCAGGCAGACGAGGTCGCAGCGCTCGCGCTGGATCGCGTGGATGAGCGCCTGCGCGCGCGCGAGGAAGGCCGCGCGGTCGTCGCTCTCGACGCGCCCGCCGTGGCGGAAGTAGCACGGCGCCAGCACGTTGAAAGTCATGAGCGACAGCGACCGCGGCAGCGAGGGCCGGAGGTGGCCCCGCGCGAGCTGGTCCAGCAGCATCACGGTTTCTTGAAGGCGCGCTCGAGCGTGCTTGTGTCTGCGGAATGCGGGCTGGGCATCAGCGGGATTTGATTTGAGTTGGTGAAAGAGTGGGGGGTACTGTGGGGACCTAAATAGAAGAGCGGTTTTGCGGATCACAGAGGAAAGAGGGATGCGCGCGGAATTTGTGATAGGGAGTTTGAGTCAAATGATGCGCTTTTGAGATGATGACGATGGCTTTCGGATTTGACGTTCTTGCGACTCGCTTTATCACTTGACGGGGGGAGCGTGTGCGATTAGACCTGGAAATAAGTCATGGTAGCTAAGTGCACCTTGCTTTGATACGTTTGACGACAGAAAACCACGACAAATCGAGCGGACCGGATGACAACAGCCATTTGACGCTGTCGTTACGGCTTCTCTCCTGTTCACAAAACACGGTGCGACTTTGAGCTGAAGAAGAGCAATTCACTTCAGCTCAGTATGGTTTCCGTATTTGAGCGGCTGTTGACTTTTTGGACCGGGAAACAAAATGACGCAAAATTGGATTCGATTTTCGATGGTGATGATGCAAAAACAACAGCGCACGACGAGCAGAAGAAGCGGTCGCAGCGGAAGAAGCAACCAGCATTAGCGCATGCTAGTACTTTAAGTGCATGTGGCCTTGAGCTCCGCGCTCTCCGTGTATGTGTGCGTGTCTTTGCTGCAGATGCGGAAGCGTCATCGCGTGAGACCTCTGACGTTGCTGCTGTGGATAGGACACACGGAGGACCAGTGTGCAAAAAAGGTAGGTCTATTCGCTCATTCATCGAGCTGCTCTTCTAGTGTACATACCAGCCTATGCAGCGACCAGCTAATTACTCGGTCGCAAGGACAGCGACGCTGACGTGCTTGGCGCTCCTCGTGGCGGCCGCGTCGACGTCGTCCTTGTCCTGATCGTCGGTGGTGACCTCGTCGCTCCTGCCGAACGAGAAGATCTTCTTGCTGCTGTGCAGCTTCGTGAAGAAGGGCACGAGGTACCTGGCGTCGTGCTGCAGCAGCTTCATGCGGTCCACGGGGCGCACGCTGCGGTCGAGCTCGGCCTCCTGCTCGGGCGTGAGGCGCGCGATCTGCAGGCGGTCGAGCATCGACACGGTGCTCCCGCCCATGAAGAACACCGTGAGCAGCACGATCACCATGGTCGTCGCGACAATGTACTGTGGGAAATGCACACAGATACGGCGAGAGTGAGCTCTAGGCCGAGCATCAGCGCAATAGTGAGTGATTTTCACGGCAACGTACGTCGCGGTGCTCGCCCGGGAAGGACGACGCGAGCGCGTAGGCGACGGCGCCGCGAAGGCCGCTGAACCAGAGCATGTGCTGCTGGTTCATGGTGAGCGGCTCGGCGAGGCTCTTGTTGAGCACGCGCGAGATCGGGTACACGTGCGCCGCGCGGCCGAGGAAGCAAAAGATGATCGAGCAAAAGATGAGGCCAAAGTGGTAGCCGCTCGTGACCGAGAAGAGCGTGAGGCCGAGGTCTGTTTACATGAAGACAGTAGCCCAGAGGCGCATTAGCATTGCTCCAGTGGTGGCACCGAGCAGTAGTGATAGAGAGCGGCTCACTCAGGAAGACGATCGTCTCGGTCAGGTGCGCGAGCGAGCTGAAGATGCGCGAGCAGCTACGTCAAGTGAATCGAGTGTCAACGTATCAGACATGGGAATCCTGAAGGCACACGCATAGGAGACAATAGGAGGAGGGTGGCGACGTACATCTCCTGTGCCTCGGCGCTGATGTTGTTGTGCGTGTAGTGCTTCATCGTGATGCCCGTGAAGAGGATTGAGACGACGCCCGACATGTCGACCGCCGTCGACACGAGGAACGGCAGGTACGAGAACAGGATGTACGCGCCGACCTACCGTCAGAAGCAGCGGCCAAGTGAGTGAGCCCACTGCCAGACGAAACGCAAGCAGCGCACAGTGAGGCACAGTTGCAACGTACCTCGTGAAGAGTGCATCTCTTGAAGTCAAAGTACTTGAAGAGCAGCGCCGAGAGCAGTCCGAAGAGCACGCCCACGAGCGTCGAACCGACGAAGATGAGCGCAAAGTCGAGCAGCGCGAAGATCGTCGAGCTCGCCGTGTACGTGAAGCCGACGAACTTGGAGAACGTCGTGAAGAGCACGATGCCCACTGCGTCGTTGAGCACGCTCTCGCCAAAGACGATGTAGAACAGCGTCGGGTCCACGTGGAGCTCCTGGAAGATCGCGAGCGTCGAGACGGGATCCTATAAATAGAACATTATTGAAGTGATCCACAAAGTCAGTTTAGGAAGCCATTTCCAGCCAGTCATTCCATCACCCACACATGTCACATATCTCGGTCCACCGCTCAAATGGATACATTCCGCACAAAGAAATCCAGAACGAAAGAATCGCTTTCGTACCGTAGCGCTGATGAGCGCGCCGAAGGTGAGGCACTCGGCGACCGAGAGGCGCACGCTGATGCCGAGGCGGCCCGCCGCGAAGAGCAAGAGGCCCACGAGCACGTTCGAGACGAACGTTCCGACGATCGCGAAGGATAAGATGCTGCGGATGTTTTCGAAAAAGAAGCGCCGCTTCATCGTGTAGCCTTTTGATCATTTATTCGATCAGAACAACAGCAAGGCGTCCAGGAGTCAGAGAGAGAGAGTGAGAAGCAGGCTCCTCCTTTCGGCTGTCGAAGCGTCGCGGAACAAGGAGGTTGTCCGACGTACCCGAGTTGAAAATGATGGGCGGCAGCAGCACGACGAAGAACGTCTTGGCGTCGAACGCCATGAGCTGCAAGGAGACGACGAGCGGGAGAGCATTTCGGAGTGAGTGATCAAGCGCATAGAGCATTCGCTGGTCGACAGGCAGGCGCACGCACGAACGTACCGTGTGCGCGATCATGCTGGGCCAGAGGCGGCATCCGATGCCCGCGACGATGCCCAACGTGATGACCGCCGCGGCCTCGGGGACGTACTGCGAGTGCCAGTGGTGCGCGACCTTGTTGCTCAGCAGCACGGCGAGCAGCAGCAGGATGAGGAAGAGCGAGAAGTAGGCCGAGAGCACCACCTCGCTCGTCGCGCCAAAGTAGTGCGCCTCGAGGTCGTTCTCGTGCGGGAGCTCCTTCATCGTTTCAGTGGCTGGCTTGAATGGTTAGTGAGTGAGAAAGCAGCTTCTGGAGGAGCGAGTGAGCAGCGGCGCGCTCGCTCATGCGCAGCTATGGATCCATTCCCTTCAAGCAAATGTCCCCGTGACACACTGCAGCTGCAGCTAGTGGCTGCTGGAAGAGCAGACAAGATACCCAGGAAAAGATTCGTCGACTTGCTTGGGCTCAAGTGGATTCTTTATGCGAATCTTGTCTGTGTCCAGGATTCCTGCTGCTGCTTCTTGGCTGACAAGACACACACACACACGAATATCGACATTATTTTTAAGCCGCAACTCGTGGGCGAATAAGAAACGGAAAGAAAGCGTCACCCGCTTTCTTTGAGCAACAAACACGGCACAGCCTTCGTTTGAGAACTGACTGCAGCTGAACTCCCCGTGAGCGAGCGGACTCTGCGCTGCACACACATACACTTTTCTCTGGTCTAAATCCACACGCGTGCTGTGGTCAGCACAAGAGCAACAAATAACGGCGTTTGGTGGCCTGTCGCCTGTTACTATTGCAGCTCGCGTCCTTTCGAGGCACTTCAACGTGGCGCACCTTTCCAACAGCCTTCCGTTTGCCGACATGCCATATAGTAGCGTATGCTATACAGAAGGATACTGTTTTCTTTCTACGAAAACCAAAAGGAAAGCCCGTTTTTTTGCGATACAAACCCAGATACAAAAGGCGTGTCTCCTCTCCCAGCGAGCGAAATGGGGTGCGAGCTGCGAGCTGCAAGCCAAGCGCGAGATGGAGGAGCCTGCGCTTCCAGCGAAAAACGCGGAGCGGCTGACACATAGTGCCGGCGTGCGTACACGGCGCACACAAACAGGGCAAGGACGTGCGTGTGCATGTTGAAGCCAAGTCTGTGCAGATCGCCAGACCTCGAGTGTCGCGACTCCTTTTTCGGCCCACGCATGCCACTGTTGTGCAGCATACAGCTTCCAAGTCTAACCGAGTGTCGATTTTTATAGAAGCTTTAGGAAGATGCGCTTTTTTGCAATGCACGCAGTCAGTTGCGTAGGTTCACGCTGAACTCTCTTTTCCCCTGACTCGGCGTGCCACTTATGAACGAGCGAGCTGCTCGCCTTCCGCGCGCCTTCTTCCAAAGAGTTTCTACGCTTTTTTCGTTGCGTGGAAGGAACTCGCCCAGCCCTCGCGGCTCGTTCTCTTTTCCGTCTCCATGGGTCCCTCCAGCAAGAGCTGCTGCCTCTCGCCGTGTGCATGGGACGCGAGAGCTCGTCGTGGGCGATCCGCCATTTGCCGATTTCACGCGCGCCTCGAGGGACTCAGATCCGCTTCCGCCCGATAGACAAGAGACGACGCAAGAGAGATGCACGGCATGGAGAACCAGCAAGGCTCGCGCTTGGTAGTCGACGCCGCGTCGTACAGCAACAACAACAACAACAGAGGCAGCGCTCACGGCAGCAAGGAGATGATGAGCAACTACGCGGCGGCGTGTGCGAATAGTGCGCCGCTCGCGTCCCCGCGCGGAGCGGCCGCGCAGCAGCAGCAGTGCAAGTACAAGTCGGGCAAGTGCTCGAACCCGCGCGCGACCAAGCGCAACGGCCAGCTGCACACGCTCTGCCACTTCCACCGCGTGCGACAGAACGAGCACCAGCGCAAGAGCGACCGCAAGCACCGCATGGTGAGCGTCGCGCGGCGCGCCAAGCTCGGCAACATGGGACTGCTCGTCACGAGCCAGCAGCAACATCGTATGAAGGGTGGCGGTGGGCGCCACTCGATCTCCTCGAACGCCTCCGACATCTCGAGCGACGCGCCGCCGTCCACGCCCGCGTCACCCATGGACATCGACCGGTCCTACGAGTACCAGGCCGACGGCGCGTACCTGAGCGCGTACCACCTGCAGAACCACTCGCGCGTCCAGCACCACAACACACATTCCAGCCACGAATCATCCTCGCCAGACGGCATCAATGCGTTCGCGACGGGAGGGAGCAGCACACCCACGGGCCGCCTGCCGCCCATCAGCTTCCTCACGCAGCCCGGGAAACTCGACAGCTTCCGCGCGAGCAGCACGCCCGGCGGCAGCAGCGCCAGTGGGGGCAACAACCTCACGCTGCCGCCGCCCAGCAGCTTCATGTCTGGGAACGCGGCGCTCAACTCGCAGGCGGGCAAGATGGCGTAGACCACCGTAGAAGGGGTACCGTATGGGGATTATTAGTAGAAGCGGAACGTCGTAGGAGTAGCAGTAGCGGGAGTTTAGTTTATAAGCAGTCAACACGACAGACACACACCACACATGGGTGTACGTCAGAAAGGCCAACGCAACGCTGTGGATTGTTACCATTCCTTCCGACGTCCTGCGGCATGCTGCACGTTGCATCCATGTGAAGGGGGGGGGGGAGTGAGTATGTGCTTTGTGGCGCGTGGCGCTGAATGTTGGTTGCGTGTGTATCGCCGTCAAGTGCACGCTCGACGTCGCGAGCACACCAAGGCGCGTGGCCGATTGGATAGATGTTTCCCGTCGTCTCATCTTCATGGATATGCAATCCATAGATAGCGCCACAATTCAGCTTTCATTCATTCTGCGAGTGAGTCACTCAGGCGCGTGGATCCTGAAAGCCGCGCGGGAGGGTTGAATCTGAAGCACGAGCAGCTCGGACCACGCGGTCTTCACGCGCTTCTCGCGGCGGCAGCCCATCGTGCGGCGGCGCAGCACCGGCTTCCAGACGCTCACGTCCGCGGGCGCGACCTCTCCTTTGCGCTGCAAGCACTGCGGCCGCCTCGCAAGATGCACGACGACCGGTCGGTCGGGCACTAGCGAAGGATGTTTCATGATCCTCAGTCATTTATCAGCATGCTGAGCGGGTGAAGAGCGATTCAGAATCTGAGACGAGAGCGCATCGGGAAGTTCCAGGTTCCAGGTTCCAGAACTCCCAGTCAGGATTGAAGTGGCGCACGTGAGCTCAGCTTCCATCACACCAAATATGGTGTTGCCCACCCTAACTGCGAGGGAGGATCGCAGGTTCCGACTCGCTCGCAGCTCATTTTGGGTTGAAGCGTGCAGCTGACGAGAAGGAAGACAAGCACTTTATCATGAGCGACGACGGCAGCGACGTGGGCGCCAAGCGCTGGTTCCCGCTCGAGTCCAACCCGGCGGTGATGAACACGTACGTGCAGCAGATGGGCTTCCCCACGCAGCACTTCAGCTTCTGCGACGTGCTCAGCACGGAGGAGTGGGCGCTCGAGATGGTGCCCACGCCCGTGCTCGGCGTGCTCATGCTCTTCCCCATCAAGGCCCACGTACGTGGTCTCGTTGCTCTTGATGATCAGCGGCGTAATATGTGGCTCGCGGTCGGGTAGCGCGGCTGACTTTATAGTTGTGTGGCTATGTGTGCCGTTCGCTCGTGGCGTATGCGTGCAATTGCAGACCGAGGCGTTCGCCAAGCAGCAGGAGGAGAAGATCCTGAAGGACGGGCAGGTCGTGTCGGACGCTGTGTACTACATGCACCAGACGGTCGGCAACGCCTGCGGTACCATCGGCCTGCTGCACGCGATCGGCAACATGCGGCAGCACGTCACGCTCGGTACAGTACAGCACAAGTGGCATCATTCCGTATTGATGAGGTTCATTATGTGTGTGTGTGTGTGTGTGAATGACGGTATCCTGCGCTTTTTGTGAATGACAGAGCCAGAGAGCTACTTGGGCAAGATGTTCAGCAAAACGGAGACGAAGACCCCAGACGAGATCGCAGACTACCTCGAGCACGACAACGAGGTTCGGAGTTTGGCATTTCCGCACATTGCACTTTTTTGCGCTGTTGCGATACTGACCATCCCTTTGTCGCGCTGCTTAATCGATGGGTGTATCACGCAGCTGGAAGAGACGCACAGCAGCGCCGCGGACGCGGGGCAGTCGGAGGTGCGTTGTGGGTTGCTGCTGTTATTGCTCACCCGGAAGTCGGACTGACATCGTCGCTTTGCTTTGCAACTTTGACAGCAACTGGAGAGCGTGGACGACCCGATCAACACGCACTTCATTTGCCTTAGGCACGTCGCTACCCAGCGCATTGACTTCTGGTATTAGTGGGCTATGGCGCTAACGTTCATTTGGTGAAAACTGTGGCTGCAGTCATGTCGATGGCCATCTATACGAGCTCGATGGCCGCAAGAAGTTCCCGATCAACCACGGCCCCACGACACAAGAGAACCTGCTCAAGGTACAACCTGAGAGCTCTTGATTGTCACTGTCATTAGAAAGCCATCAAGGAGACTGACTGACGCGTCACTACTGGTGTTGTGCTGCGTGCATTGCAGGACGCGTGCCGCGTGATCCAGGAGTTCATGGCTCGCGACGAAGGCGAAGTGCGCTTCACGATCCTCGCGCTCGCCAAGACGCAGTCGGACGACGCCTACGACAACTAGCTGCCAAAAAGAGCGGAAGCGGAGGACACACCGTTGACACGACTGGCCGACACAGAACAGACTCCACCCGCGAGCACAAGTCGGGTGGGTGGCTGCTTGAAGAGTCACATCACAATGCAATCAGTCGCACCGATCGGTCACGTAACGCCGTTTCGCTCCCGTCGAAAATGAAAATAAAAACCAAATACACGCATGCGCACATTGGCGACTCCCACTTGTGCCTGCAGCCCTCCTCCTCTATCGCAAACGCCCACAGCTCGAATGCGTCATGCTGTCGTGTCTCCAACTCGGCGAAGCACATCGGCGGTCAGCTTGCTCGCATACTGCATCCAGGTCGGTCTGCTTGCCATCACTTGTGGGGTCCCATTCGCCGCAGCAGCGCCCGTGAACCTCTATGTGTCGCCCACTGGCAGCGACGCGCTGAACGACGGGAGCTTCTCGCAGCCTTTCCTGACTCTGGCGCGTGCGAAACAGGAGGTGCAGACGCAGAAGCTCCGACCAGAGAACACCAATTCGCCCATCAACGTCGTCCTGCGCGCAGGAAGGTACGCGCTCACGGACACGCTCGAGTTCGCACCGGAGGACTCGGGGGTCTCGGCGCAAGCGCCCGTGACGTACCAAGCGTACTGCGACGCAGCGACGGAGGCTGCCGCCATCTCGGTGCTCCCGTTCCCGTACAGTGCGAACCTGGCCACCCCACCGAGGCTCCTGTGGAATGGCGTAGGCGACAAGGCCGCGTGGACAGGACCCGTGGACCCGTTCCTCCAGATGGGCGTCAACGTCACAAGCAACTCGCTGTTGGCCAAGGCGATCGCGCCTCCCGTGGTCAAGAACATGGACATCAACGACGTGTGCGTGGACAAGAACGGCCTGGGCCACACGTGCTACGCGGCTCCACTCCTGGCTCCCTGTATTACGGGCTGCATGACTTCGTGTGCGCTGCACCTGGAGCGCAAAGTGTACGCGGAGAAGTTCTACAAGCAGTTTACGCACCTGTTTGGCAAAGACCTGAGGAAAGAGGAAGACTGCGTCGAGATTTGCTCGCTCTCCTGCCGCGGCTGTGAAAAAGTGACGCTCTCGGGCTCGAAACTCATCGCCGCGGGCTCCATCACGTCCTGGGTGCTGCTGCAGACGCTCACGAGCGGCCTCAAGGTCTTCCGCGCGGACCTCTCGTCGTTCCTCCCCGCGCCGTTCTCTCCAGACACCAAGTTCTCCTTCTCGACGCTGTATGTGGACGACGTCCAGTACCCTCGCGCCGGATTCCCCAACTGCCTCGTACGAGCTCAGGGCCAGGTGACACCAAACGCTACTTTGCCGTCCTCTTCGCTGGACCATGGAGAGTTCAACTGTTCGTTCTTCCCAGCCAAGAGCTTCAAGGGCAAACCCGTCAAGACGATGACCTTCGACTCAGCGCTGTTCTCGACAAAAGCCAGTCAATGGACGAATGTTCAGGATGTGGTGGTCGAGCTTCGCCCCAACAGTTCGGAAGAAGCCAATTTGTTCTACTCGATGCGAACCCTCGATGCTGTGAAGGGTGAAATCGCGCTAGGCGCTGGTGGAGCGGAACGCACGTCCGACATTTTCGGGAATGGACCCGAGTTCTCCAGCAAAATGGTATTCCGGGTCGACAACGCGTTTGAAGAGCTCGATTCCCCCGGCGAGTGGTTCTTCGACTCAACGACCAAGCTCCTGTACCTGATCCCGCTGGACTCGGCAAACGCGACCACCTCCAGTTTGAAGAACAGCGTGCTGGAGATCCCATTTCTGCGCCAACTGATGCGCGTCAGTGGCTCGCGAGAGAACACGGTCGTCCAGGCGGCGCATGCGTCCACTTCGCTCCTGGAGACCGACTCGAAGACCAAGACCTCGCATCTGCGCTTCCGCCACCTGACGTTCTCAGGAACTCAGCTGCTGCACACGGACGTCTGTAAGTTGCCTCGTCACTGGCTCAGTAGCCTCTTGGACCTTGCTTACCTCCCTAACGACTAATGATCTGTGCACGCAGACGAGAGGATCCCAGGCTCACCCTGGCCAGTGGCTCGCGTCGCCGCGCTTTTCATGGAGACAGTCGAGGACATCTTCGTGGAGCACTGCACGTTCGAGAAGATCCGCGGCAACGCGATCGTGGTCTCGGGCGAGAGCGACACAGTGCAGCTCGTCAGCAACAACGTCTCCTTCGTGGGCTCCAGCGGTATCGCCGTCCTCGCGCGTCGGGGGTATCAACGCAACTCGTTCCGGGATCCCGTGCTCACGCACCTGTTGTACTCGCGCAACGCCAACATCTCGTTCAACCAGATCCACCATTTCGGCCGACGCGTTGCCCATTCAGCTGCGATCATGACGGTCGGCGCTTGCCAGACAACCATCCAGGGGAACCTCATCTACGAGTTCCCACGAAGTAACGTCTCCACAGCCAAGAGCAGCGTAGCTCCTCATTCTGGCGTCAGCTACTTCGTCCAGAACGCGAATGGCGCCATGTACGAGCACGGCATTCCACTCATCCGCTCCCTTGTCCCACTCACGATCCCGCAGACGCTCGCGCAGAACCTCGCGACTTTGTATCAGGTCCAGGTTCCCGTCACGGGTTTCGACATCCCGATCATCGCCAAGCTCATCGGCGCGCCTGAGTGCGTCTCGGGCACGGGGCGGGTCGGCGCTCTCTATGGCGATCCCGAACCGTTCACGTACACGAACTGCTCCGGCTGCTGCTCGGTGCACGACAACTTCGCCAAGATCCGCGTGCTGAACTCGGGTGTTGCCTGGGCTGATGCAACCGCGCGAGAGGTGATCTTGCGACCTGGGGACACGCTCGAGCTCTCAGCGACGTCCTCGGCGTTCTTCAACTCGGTCGTCGACGTGTACCTGGGGTTCCACGTGGTCACGCCCAACCAGATCCTGGACCTGACCATGCAGGCCAAGTGGCAGATCCTCACGCGCAGGTGCCAATACGCCGAGAGCACGTACCAGGCCACGTGTTCGGGTCCCTGTGCGCCTACGTCATGCGGGAACTCGAACATCGCGATCCAGCAGAACGGCCGAGCTCTGCAGTGCGATCCTGGTTTTGAAGCGGACGTGGACTCGCACGTGTGCACGGGGCCGTTTGAAGAAATCCGCGACTGCAGCGGCACTGGGGTCCTCGAGTCCCACGTCTTCTACAACTGCGTTCTCTCGTGCTTCACCACGTCTTGCACCTAGCTGCGCGGCACCGAAAATGGTCAGTTCATCAAGCCCACGTTCACCACCACCACCACCGCAAGCACGAGAGCAGCAGGCGACACACAAGCAATTCAATTCTCTGTTTTTCTCTCTCCCTCTCTCTCCCTCCCTCTCTTGCGCGCGCGCGCTCGCTCGCGTTACATTTCTTGTATCGTTTTAAATTCACACAGCAGTCACAGTCGTTCGCCTCTTGCTTGTTTAGGCTCAGACGCCCGACATGGAGAGCGACGAGGGCCGCCCGACGAAGCTGAAGCCGTCGAACTCGTTGGCCGGGCCGCCGCCGCGCGTGTTGGCAGGCATGAGCATGCTCGCCTCGCGGTCGCGCGCCGTGATCTCGTTGTTGTGGCGCGGCGCGTAGTGCGTGTCCAGCTTGCCCACGCCCGGGTTGAAGGGCGGCGCCACCTTCTTCTCCAGCAGGTCCCGCCAGTTGATCTCGTCGAAGAACGGGTGGTTCAGCACCTCGTCGGCGCCGCTGCGGCCGCTGCCCAGGCGCTGCATCGGGTCGCGCGTCAGCAACTGTTGAACGACAGAAAGTTGGACATTAGCATACTGGGATCAAGACAGAATTCCATACATCAGACGAGCCAAAGCAAAGACGTACCCCGCGGATGAGCGAGATGGCGGCGTCCGAAAAGTTCGGCGAGAAGGTGACCCACTCCTGCTTGAGGATCGTCTGGAACATGATGTCGCGGTTGCGGTGGTAATACGGAGGCTTGCCGCCGATCATCTCGTACAGCAGGATCCCAAACGACCACCAGTCGGCCGCCTTGCCGTACGCATTGCCCTTGAGCAGCTCCGGCGCGATGTAGGCCGCCGTGCCGCAGAACGTCGTCGCGCCCTTGAGGTCCGAGACCCCGATCTTGGACAAACCAAAATCTGTGATGCGCACGTGGCCCTCGTGGTCCATGAGCACGTTCTCGAGCTTGGCGTCGCGGTAGATGATGTTGACGCTGTGCAGGTGCGCCATGGCGGCGCCAACCTCGGCCGCATAGAAGCGCGCCCAGTCCTCGGGGAACTTTCGGCGCCGGCGCAGATGGAACGCCAGCGACCCGCCGCTCAGGTAGTCCATCACCAGGTACAGCTTGCTCTGGCTCTGGAAAGCGTAGTGCAGCTTCACGATGAACGGGTGCGAGATCTCCGTGAGGATGCGGCGCTCGGCCATCGTCGTGTTCACGAGCCCCGACGACACCACGTGCTGCTTCTTCAAAACTTTCATCGCGTAGCACTCGTCCTTGTGCGGCGCCGTCGTCTTGCGGCACAAAAACACCTTGCCGAAGCCCCCCTGGCCCACCACTTTCATCAGCTCGAAGTCCTTATCCGTGACCGCCTGGCGGCCCGAGTCGCGGCTCGATGTGCTGGTCGCCGCGATGCTGCTAGTGCTACTATTGTTGCCTCCAGGCGATGCGCTGCGAGCAGGCTTCGGGATCGGTTTTGGCAGGTAATAGTTGGGTTTGTTCAGCTTGTCGTCCGCCGATCCGCCCGCAGCTGGAGTAGTAGGCTTCTCGTCGTTGTCGCCAGTTGACAGGTCGCTCGACTCGTTCGCGTCCGTCTCGCCCAGAATCACAATGTTCGAGTGGCGGCGCTGCTTGTTGTTGTTCGCAGCGATGGTCTTGCCGTTCTTGCGCACCTTACGAAGTTCAGTGCGCACGTGGCGCACGACCGCAGTCATGCCCGAGCGGTCAGGGTTCGCGCCGACAAACGCAAACGCGGGGTCCTCAGCCTTCTCCAGCGTTCTCGGATCGCTGTCCGACTCGACTCGGTTGTCAGGCATGTAGCCAATGGACAGACACACGCAGCCCACGCGCGCCTGCGAGTCCACGATCTGGCCACCAAGAGGCTCGAACGACGCCTCCCAGTTGATCGAGCGACTACCGAGCAGCTCGCGAATTCCAAAGCTCTCGGTCGGGTCGATCTCGTGCTTCGACTCGATGAACGCTACACGGTGGATCTTCTCGCGCGCGCTCGTCTCATACGTCTCGAGAATCGACTTGACGAGCGCACCGCCTCTCGCGAACGCCATGATCGACACTTGCCCCTTGCACTTGGAGACGAACTGGTCCCACACAAAGAGCACGTGCTCCTTGGGCGTCGACGAGTTCGGGATCGGCACCACGCGTTCGAAACCCCCTGCTTCGTACACCACCACCGAGTTCGAGAACGGATTGCAGACGATGATGCCGTAGCCTTCCTCCTGCGCGCGGCTGAAGTAGCGCACCATCGCCCACTTGTGGTCCGTCGTCGTCGTCTGGTCCGTCAGATCCTGTCGCCACAGTCCCAGCGGACCCGAGTCCGAGATGAACATGATCACCTTCTTCGCACTCGCGTACGCCATCGAGCTGTAGAAGCGGCAACGCACGGGCGCGTCCGCCGACGGGATGAACTGCGCCGTGAAGTCGAGCTCACGCTCCATGTAGTGGTACAAATCCTTCTTCGAGCTGCGCTCGCTCATGCGGATCGACGGACGCGGGTCCGGGCGTTCCGAGGTCGCCTCTTCGAGCAACGCAATGCCGCCCATGTCCAGTTCCAGCGAGTCCGCCGAGCTCTTGCGTCCTGGCGCTTCTTCTTCCTGCTTGGACTCGTCCTCTTCTTCGCCCTTCGCGTACGCCATGGTCGGCGGCTTCGTCGGCAGCTTCGTCTCACCTTCTTCGTCGCTGCTCGACTCGGCGGCGAGCTGGCCCAGCGTCTTGCGGCGTCCCATGCCAGCCATGTGCACACCGGACGAACGACTCGACTTTCTCGCCGGGACAGGCACCGGTTGTGGCTCGTCCGCCTTCGATTCCTCGTCCGAGTCGCCGCCAAACGAGTGGAAGCTCGAGTTCTTCGTCTCGCCATCATCGACGATCGCAAAGTTTGGCGTGAGGGTCGCTCGTGGCTCCGGCTCCGGCTTCTTCGCGCTCGTCTTGCCCTTCGAGCGAGACGCTGGCGGGGTCGGTGGCGACGGCATCTTCCTTGGCGACGATGCAGGAGAGTCCGAATTGTCGCCATCGTCCTGCTCAGTAGCAGAAACTGTAATAGGCTGCGGCGTTGGACGGCGCACTGGAGACGCTGGCGTGGCGATCGGCGAGACTGTTGGCTCCACCACCACTTGCTTGTACGATTTGTCGCTGTCGTCTTCCTCTTCGTCGTCTTCAGTCGGTGGGATCTGCACCTCGAGCCTCTGCTGCTGCACTGCGAAATGCTCGATCTTTGGCTTATTGACTCGCGACGGGAACGCACTGTCTCGGTCGCCGCCAATGTCCACACCCTCGGGTGTCTGCATAACCGCGAGCAGCAGCGTCCGCGCGCCTTCTGAGAGCGCCTCCAGCTCGTCGAACGCGTTGTCGTCGTCCATCTCACCGTCGTCCTGCGAGTAGTCCATGCCGTCGCCGCTCATCGACTGATTCCGGCGGTTCCCGTTGTTGCCCGAGCGGTCGCCGCCGACCGTTGTGCCGCGCAGGTTGTGGCCGCAGGCGCCGCAGAAGCGCGAGCCCGTGAGCACGGCGTTACAGTTCGGACAGCGCTTCTTCTCGACCGTCGGCTCCTCGGCCACCGTCGTGAGCTTGCGCAGCGCGTTCATCCACTTGTTGCGCTCGCGGTCGTTGTCGGCGTACACGTAGTACGGCACCTGCTCGCTCGTCATGAACATGAAGCCGAAGGGCTCACCGTCCCACTTCTGCACGTCTTCGACCGTGACCTCCGCCAGCGGCTTCCCCTTCGCGCTGTTCGCAAGGTCGTAGTCCGGATAATAGGCGATGAGGTTGCCGCGCAGAATGAAGTACCGCTTCTTCCAGCTCTTCCGCTTGTGGCCCTGCTTCGTGAGGTACCCCGCGCACGAGACCGGCTCGGGCGCCGTCGCGTTCGAGCGCTTGACCGTCTGTATCCACTTCTGCTGCTCGCCCAGCGTGTCGGCGCTCGCGTAGAACACGTTGCCCGTCGACGTCTGGAACATGAGCCCGTTCGGCTCGCCCTCCCAGGGAGCGATAGACCGCACGTCCACCTCCGCGATCGCCGACTGGTTCTCGCGATACGCGCTCTGGTCGGCGTAGTGGCGCAGCGACGTGCCGTTGAGCACGTAGTAGGCCATCCGCTGGCTCGGCACCAGGTGCCCGCGGCGCGTGAGGTACCCCTCGCAGCTCACTTCCTCGGGCTCCACGACAAACTCCTTGAGCGCGCGCAGCCACTTCGAACGCTCGGCCTCGGACGCCGCGTACACGTAGTACGGCACCTGCTTGGTCGTGTAGAACATGAAGCCGTGCGCCTCGCCCGACCACGGCGCGACCTTGGCGACCGTGACGCTGCCGTAGCGCTTGCCCTTGTCCTCGCCGGAGAAGTACTCGAGCACGTCGCCGCGCAGCACAAAGTAGCGCGTCTTCCACGTCGTGAACACGTGGCCGCGCTTCGTCAAAAAGCCCTCGCACTTGATCTCGAGCGGCACGCCCTCGGGGATCGTCGCCGGCGACTCCTTCTCGCGACTCAGCATAAACGTCTCGCGGCTGAAGATGCTGCGGCGCGAGCTCGATCGTCGGTGACCAGGCGTGCCCGACGACGACGGCCCATTCCCTGTCGTGACATTGCTGCTGCTGTTGTACGACGCCGTGAGGTTGTTCGACGAGCCGCCCGTGGGCGTCGTGGCAAACGACATGGGGCCGAGCGAGTTGCCGTGCTGCGGGTAGTCACCCTGCGCGGCCATATCCGCGAGGCTCGGGTTTGACGACGGCCGCGCCATGCCGCTGTTGTTGTTCATGCTGCTCGGAGCCGACTGCATGCCGTTGTTGAAGCCTCCTGTTGCCGCTTGAGGCGGGTACTGCGGTGGAGGCGGAGGTGGGGCGCGGGTGAAGAAGCTGCTGCCGCGCGACAAGCGGTTTGACTGCCGCTCGTTGCTGCTGGCGGTGCGCAGGGCGGGCGCGGGGGCACCCCCCGTGCCAAAGTCGAAGCTGGACGACGACGAGCGACGGATCGACTCGCGCAGCGCGTACGACGTGGGCGATGTGACCTGGATGTCGTCCTCCGCGAGCCCGTCGTCCTGTGTGTTTCGAGGCAGATGCGAACTCATGCTGGACGCATAGACCAACTAACTGGCTGGCTGGTGAGCGAAGTAGCTGCTCTCTTTTCCACGCACTCGCTCGTGTGCGTAGCCTTGTAGTGTATGTAGCGCAGTCGGTCAATCAACCACACAGAGCGCGATGGGGTCCTGTCTGTCTGTCGTCGGAGAATAAATCACACGCACGCAGACATAGAGAGAAAGAGACAGTCAGTCCAATATTTGGGTATTTGCAAAGAGGATCCATTTCCATAGACACCCATATATAGGAGAGAGCGAGCGCACGTCGAGGGGGACATACGTGGCGACTCGCGCACTATAGAGCGCTCATGTAGACACCCACCCACACGCATATACAGAGGGGGGAGAAGCAGGAGGGGGGGGGGAGCTTGTCCACATTTCCCAAGTCGTCACGGAGGCGGATGGGAAGAAGACCATGCAGCCAGCCTCCTCCCCCCGTACGCTTCATCCCCCCGGCATGCTTCTATCTATCGCGCCACTACGCCACGGCGTGTGTGTGTGTGTACATACTCAGGCATACTGACACGCGTTCATACACACACACAAGCGAAAAGAATCTTCTCCCCCCCCCCTCCCCCTCCCTCCCACGTCAATGGAGCTCTTCGTGTACGCACCGTTGGTTGGCAGCAGGAGGCGCGTGATGTGACGGCGGCGGTGCTCCTTTCCCTTCCGCTTGTGGCTGTGCGGCGCTCGTCAACTCACTCGCGCACGCGTGTCCTGAACGAGAGAGGATCTGTCTGTCTGTGTCTGCGGTGCGCGCGCCTTCGCTTGCTCGCTCGTTCGCTCGCAGTCGACAACAACGAGGAAAAGAAGAAGCCACGGAGCTGGTTTCTCCTTTTTCACTTGCTTTCACTATGCAGATCAGCGAAAAGGGGGAAGGGCACCGCCGGACGGAAGAAGGTGAGGATACCGGTTTATCAGCTGCGGCATCGCGCCTATATTAAGGAGGATCAGCTTGAATCCTCTCGTTTGACTTGGCGTTCGGAGGATACCGAAGGGGAAAGTGGCTCGATCAACCTTTTTTTAAGAAAAAAAGGTACAGGAGCAGCCCAACCACTTTCCCTCGGCACCATACAAACGAAAAGTCAAACGAGGGATTCCCGTTGAACATTTGAGACGGGCAACGACCAAAAGAGGCTGAAAAACTGACAGTCGAATGTGAATCCATTTTGCTCGGTCTTTCTTTCTCTTCGTGAGTGTGAGCTGTGGCTGTCCAAGGTGGACACGGTTGGAATATATAAGACTTTGAAAGCAAGGCGCGCAGCTTTCAACCGAGGAGCGCACGACCACCGAGCCTGAACCGCCCCGCCCCGCTGCTCTCGACGACAGGTACGAAGCCCTCGTGCTCGTGTGGACTCACTTTGTTGCCGTTGCACAGTTTTGCGTGGTGGGCGGCAGGACGCACGTCACTGGTACGATTTGGCATTTCATGCTGTTTCATCTCCTCTGGCTCACGTGTTGTTGCCATTCTGCCTAGGTCCGCTCAACTGGTCCTTCGCTGCACTGCACAACACCTTCGAGAACGCTGAAGTGATGCGCCGCGGCGGGTTGCTCGGGAAGCACCCATTTGCCATGGCACGCTTTGTTCCCACTTGTGTTGGAAGTGCTGCTGTTATTGACATGTGTGCCGTTATTCGTCGGGTGGTTTCGAACAGCTGACTGCAAGGAGCTCTTCCTGAAACTCCTTGCGATCCGGGCCAATATGCTTCTGCTCGCGCAGTCCCTCAATGGAAGCGAACGAGCGCTCAGCCCGACAGCTTTGCGCATGCATACATGGATCTACGGAGGACACAGATGCAGAATCGCCTAGGGTGACGGAACGGAGGGACGAATCCGCAGGCGAGTCTCTCGAGCGGAGCGAGCATACTGCACGCGACGGCCACACTTCAGTCCGCCAATGTGGACGTATGATCCACACCCTCAGGGACAGCCACAGTGCTCACAGGTTCATGAAGGCATGAAGGCCCCAGTCTTTGTTTGCTGCGCCAGCTCTCCCGTCCACTCAGCTGAGGTTAGGAGCATCCAGTGGTGAGCTGAACTTGTCGGCTGATGCGAAGACCAGGGAGACCGAGGAGGTGCATACCGGTATTGGATTGAGGGATGGCGTTCATATAGAACCGCTCGCAAGTCAGATTCGGGTTGACTCTGTTGTTAAAGAAGTAGATAGAGAAGCTGTAGCGTTTAGACGAGAGAGACTTCAGACCGAACCGCTGCTTGTCACTGCTTGCACTACGCCCACGAAGCAAAAAGGACTGCACTTAGCACTGGGCCTTGGTCGCCGCTGGCTTGGCAGTGGTAGGAGCTGGCGTCGACGGCTTCACGGTCGTTGGGGCTGGCGTCGACGGCTTCACGGTCGTCGGGGCTGGCGTCGACGGTGGCAGGGTCACGGCCTTGCCGAGCGCGCAGGCGAGACGCGGCGTCGTCTTGTTGGCGCACACGGCGTGCAGGATGATGTTCCACTGGGCCGTGTTCTCGCTGACCAGCGGGTAGTTAACGTCCGTCCAGTTGCCCACGACGGTCTTGTTGCCGTCGAGCTTGAAGCCGCCGAACTTGCCGGACAAGTCGCCCTTCTCGCACGAGAGCGGGCTGGACGTGTAGTTGGCCGGCGAGCACGCGTACGTCGCGGTCTTGCCCGCGCACTGCGCCTGCTCGGCGTACTCGGAGTTGGGGCCACAGGCGAAGAGCGGGTCGTAGTGGTTGCTCGTGGCCGCCTTGGAGCAGCCCGCGAGCGCCTCAGAGCTCTTGGTCGAGTTCCACTTGACGTGGATGTGCCACTTGTACTCGGTCGGCTCGGTCGTGCAGTTGCCCTCGAGCTTCTGGAGGCCGGCCAAGTCGAGCTTGGAGAAGTCCAGGTTGGCCGAGATCACGGCCTTGGAGCTGTTCGCCGACGCGTAGTCGACCTTGACCGTGCCCTTGACGCCCGCGGCCGACGTCGGGTCGAACTCGTACAGGTACGTCTGGGCCGAGACATTGGCGGCGGTCGAAGCGAGGCCGGCGACCGCGAGCACGGCGAGAGACTTGCCAGTGAACATCTTGATAACGGAGCTGGAGAGGCTCGTGGTGGGTAACTTGGTCGGGGCGAGCCAAATTCGAGAATGAGAAAGAAAAGTCGGTGCAGACGAAAGAAGAGAAGGCCGTGTCGCCGAATTCTCTCTCTCTATCTGGGTTTGCGGGCCAGAAGGTTCCAGCCACAGTACTCACACCCAATACAAACGACAACAACAGCAGGCACGCGCTTTCCCGCTTCCCAGCCGGGCAGCAAGCAGGCCATTCTCATGCCGCTGAATCTTTTCGAAGGCATCTGCTGAACGAAAAAATCATCACCCTCAAGCGAAGAGAAGCTGGGTGCCCTATCTGATCTGTGGTCCGAGACAGCCCATAAACCATGGATTGTTTTGTTTGTCTTCATGATTTATAGGTGTCATCTGCAGTCAAGTTCAGCACGGCGGATGCCGGCGCGAAGAGGCAGGGTTTGTAATGCGAAGCCCGTGAGCATTGCGAACACAGGGGGCTGCTGAATCCAGCCTCTTGGCCTCGAGCAGCCCAGCTTGTCGGTATCCGTCCAGCGAGCTTATTTGCATGTTTGCAGACATTTTGGCTGCGAGCAGCGAAGACTGCTTTATCATTAGAGCTTAATTAGGCTGTCATGAGTCTCGAGAGATATCGTGAAGCTCCGAGTTTGCTTGGTTTCTCCGCGTCGTCTTCCTTCTGAAGTTTGCCGATTCGACAGCTTCTGGTCAAACGCTATGAGTTTGTCCAGCTCCCTTTTCTTCCATCCCAAAAAGTTTTCGATTTGAGTTACATACTGCAAGGTGGATCCTGATTGGTGGGGAACAAATGAAAAGCAAAAGCTCCTCTTTCTGTGGCTGGCAACGAAGCGACATTTTGCTCCGATGCTTGCTGCTGGATATTCACTGTACGATGGACCTTGCCGTCCAGCTGGGAGAGCTCTCCAGCCGAGCAAGAGAGTTTGGGCCTCGACATGCTGAGGGTGCTTTTGCGCCCCCATGTGGTCCTGTGCACGGGACGCCGCCACCACACAAGCAAGGAGACTTTCGCACACACTACCCAGACTTTACTCATTGGGTCTTGTCGCAGAGTCAGGTTGCGGCGATCGATAATGATTTCGCGAGCTCGATGGACACGTGTGTGCGGAGAGAGCTCTTGTGCTCTCGAGCAGCTCCCATTTGTTTTGTTAGCAAACTGTACGCTTTATGGCGCGTAAGCTCTTGGCGTTGTCAGGAGCTGACCTGGAAACGCCACGAGCCTCGACTTTGCTCACCTCGGGGCCTTGATGCTGATCTACGTGCCATAAGAAACGTGCTGTCTTGTGATTGGCCAGTTTGATTGAGCGAGGACATCTAGCCACCTCGCACATTCGAGCCCAGCAGCAGGCTGCGGCAGCTCTCCAACACCGTATTGTCAAGCTTAATCCAAGGTTCCCAACAAGAGCACTTGATCCAGTACGAGCCCACTCTTGGTCCTCTGAACGCCACAACACGAGCGGGCTCGCAGGGTCGAGCGTGTTGTTGCTTGTGGCTGGATGTACCCATTTCCCATCACCGTTTCCCCCAAATCAACAAATCAAAGCATGTAGCCATCTCATTTGTCAAATGTAGAGAGTCCCGAAAGTTGCTTTCTGGTCTCGCGTCTCCGCATTGATGTCGCTTCGTGTCCCGGCACCACCATCGTCCGCCCTCTCCTTGTGGCGTCCCTTCGAGTCAGCGCTGCTTTCTCACTTGAGCAAGGCCAAAACGAGTAACACACTCAGGCCAAACGCCATCAGACGCAGAGGGTGTGAGAGAGCTCTTCAGAATGGCACTCCCAGTTAGGGCTCCATTGCTCTTGTTCCCAGCTACACGAGCAGCTACCCTTCTGAGCACGCTGATGTAGGTATTCGTCCAAGCAGAGACGCCCAAACGGCAGAGTGGATTCTCGAAAGGCGCAACCCACCTGGTCTTGTTCAATAGCGTCACCGAGCTCATGCAGCTGAGGTTTGATTGTCTCCAGCAGCAGGCTCTGGTGGCCACATATGTTGCTTTAAAAGTGTGTGGGTGTCGCTTCGAGAAGGTGGGTACTTGTGATCAAAGCGACACCCAGACGCCAAAGTCCAGAGCTTGGCGCCGAGATTCTCATTGAAAGCGGCGTCGGCTCCGTCGCAGTCCTGGATGATTCTGATGGGCCTGGCTCAAATAGCTCCATCACATCACTGCGCGATCCGAAGTGCTCGCATCCTGAGCCACACGCGATGGGTTGCATGCTCACTTTCTGCGGAATGGGTTCAAGCAAGATGTTCTCCCCTCGTATCAACTCGAATAGTTTATTCGTCCAACCTTTGTATCTCGAATACAGACATCTTGCAGGAATACTCTTCTCTTGTTGAAGCCAGAAAGCACACAAATCAGATCCTTTTTACTCCCTCACGACGTTCGCCAATCAAAACCACATTTCGCTATGAGGAGCGAGGAGTGGCCAAAGACCATTTTGGATCTATCAGTCTGCCCCGGCGAAAACTCCAGCAGCGTCCATGAGCTGGTCTCCCATTCGCCAATTCGCCTCGTCCAGCACAAGCACAAGCGCCTCTCCACCCTCACTCAAGGATGTTCTCCACCAAGTCACTCCTCTTGCTCCTCGTGACCACGCTCGCCTCTACGACTGCCACCGTCTCGGCGCAGACG
>JAASFQ010000288.1:0-30057 GCA_023333845.1 Globisporangium polare | reverse complement strand
GCGCGACGCGTACTCGGACTACGTCGAGGCACGTGCGCGCTTCAGCAAGATGCACAGCGTCAATTAAGTAGAAATTGCTGGAGAACCGTTTTCCTGGTTTTATAAGACTGCGAAATCGATGAAAATGGTCGAACCGATTTCCATTTTGCGTCTTCATCCATCGTCTAGGTCGTCATTGCCAGCACCACCATCGTCCTCATCTTCCTGGTGTCCGGCGCTCTCGTCTTGCAGAGGGACAAGGTCGATGTCTGGCTCGTGGCTGGAGTCAACGCGGCCATCATTATCGTGCTCCTCGCCATCTTCGCGATCTTCTTCCTCCTCCTCATCTTCGTCATCGTGTTCTTCTCCTAGAGCTAGTTTCGCTTCTGCCATAAGGTCAGCGACTCCAAGACCCAGCTCTGACGCCGGCAGGATCGACGCGAGCGACTCCATGTGCTCCAACTAGATAGTGTCAGCGAATGATCATGGAGTTAGTTCAGATCTAATCGGAACAACGCTACAGGCTTCAGCAGAGAATCACCATGTCTTACCTGGGTCTGCGCCTGTGAGAGTGCCGCAAAGAGGTAGTCCTGGTGCTCCTCGGACGCCTTCTTCTCGCGCGAACTCACAAATCGCGTCGCCGCTTTGGATTTGCTCTCGCTCAGCTTGTCCGCCTCACCACCGGATCCGCTCGGCTTGCCTCGCTTGGTCTTTTTCGCCTTCTTCACCTTCTTCTTCTGGGGGCTCGCGTGACTTCGGCTTGGCTGAGAGCCACCAAGTGTGGCAGTCGATCCTTGTGCTCTATCACCACCCATTTTGCCAGTGTCTTCATCGTCACCATTAGCATCCGCCTCACGAAGCCGAAGCACGACGCTGTAGGGGCTCTTCGTGTTCTTCTTTGTCGCCGTTTGCTGCTCAAAGAGCTCTGGGAGCGCACCCATGCTCCGGCTTTTGCCGAACTCGTTCCCACTGGACAGTCGAAGCGCCGCCAGCTGCTGCTCCGTGAACTTGCGGTGCTGCTGCTTCTTCCTGCTCGCCTCCAGCCGCGTGGCACTCTCGAGCATGTGGTGCAGCGGGTGGCCCCTTTCGAGGTCTTTCTGCTGGTGCAGCTCTCTGAAGAACGTCTCTTCTCGCTGCTGGAGTGCGCTGGAGCTCTGACTGCTACCCAGACTCCCAGACTCCAAGTCGCCAAAGTTCGCAGCGTGGACCTCCTCAAAGCTGTCAATGCGCTGCGGGAGCTGCGGTGCCGAGGGCCAGGAGCTCATCGTGCTTCGTGGTGCTTTCGAGGATTTGATGTCAATGAGGTTGTTGCTGTTACCGTAGCTCTTGGCTTTCTGGGTCTTGTCCGAGGCGGAAATTGGTTTCCAGGCCGACGCTGGCGGCTTTTTGTTGCTGTCCATGCGGCTGCCTTTCTTCAGCGACGTCGGCGGTGAGCTGCCCCTGCCAATAGTACCAGAGAGCGCCACAGTGAGCGGATCCAATGGGTCCAGGCGCTTCTTGGCGTCCGAGAGCTCGCAGTGCGGACGTAGGATCGCCGGCGCCGACTGGCGGATCGAGTTCACTTCGAGCGATGTGGTCGTGTAGTCCGAGTACACGAGGCAGCAGCTCTCGCACACCGCCACGGGCTTGTGCAGGAAGATCGGGTCCTGTCGGTGGCGCTCAAAGTCCTCGACGCTGAAGTTTGGGTGCAGGTACTGGATCACGGGCGGGATCACGAGTTCTTTCCGAGTCAGCGAGCCGGAAGATGATGGAGAGCTCGGCATGGCCGTAGCGTTTGCTTGCTTGCTATTGCTGGCGAACGAGCCTTTCTCAAACCACTGGAGGATGCCAAAGCCGACGCCCCCGGCGGCCTGTACCAGGCGCTCGTCGGGTGGCCATTCGATCGCCGCGTGCTCGTTCTCGTTCACCTGGAGCCGGAGAAACCGCATAAAACGCTGGAAGTGGTCCAAAATCGCCTTGTACGTCGTCGCTAGCAGCTTCTTCTGCTCCAGCTGCAGGCCGCAGCTCATGCAGCGCGCAAAGCCCAGCCGCTTCTCCCCTTTGGTGCTGTTGTTGCTGTGTGAACCCAGGCTTGAGCTTGAACTTGAGCTGCTAAGGCCGGCGTGGTTCTGGCGGAACTGGACAAACTCGGGCACTTGGGCGTCGTTGACAATGTCTAGCGGTCGGATTGGCGTGGCGGTCTCGCCGGCGTTCACGTTGAGCAGCCGCAGTGAGGAGCACCAGAGCAGCCAGAGCTTGTCGTCGGCGTCGCTCTTGAGGTGCAGCACCATGCGTGAGATGCGGTACTTGTGGTACGACACCTGCGTCACGTGGTCCACGATCTGCTCGCACAGGATCTGCACTTCCCCAGGCAGCATCGCGCCGCGCACGGGCTCCGGTCGCGAGTGCATGTCAGCGCCGTCGAAGGTCACCCCGCGGTCGTAGATGCTGAAGCGTTTGTCATAGACGTTCTTGAGGTTCACGCGGCGCTCAAGGAGGCATATCTTGGGCGACCAGATCGCGCGGATCGTCGCGTTGCTCGTGCCTTTCGGGAGCACGAACTTCTGCAGCATGCCGTTCTGCGACTTGTCGCGCTTATAGAGGAAGTCTCGTAGTGCCTCGGTGTCAAAGTACTCGATCGTCGTGGCCGAGGAGGCCTGCTCGTCATTGCTGGTACTGCTATTGGTGTTGCTGCTGCTGTTGAAGTAGATGTAGTAGGCGACGATGTCGCTCGCGCTGCGCTTCTTGGTGAACTCGTGCTCGATCTGGAGGTTGTTGAGGTTCATCTTGGCCTTCTTCTTGATCTTGCCCGAGCGCAGGCTCGTGAAGTACCACGCCGAGGGCTGTGAGAACTTGTAGAGCACCGTGTGGGGGATGAAGATGCGCGGGCCGGCGTTGAAGTCGTCCTTGCACCAGAGGAAGTAGAAGAGGTTCTCGATGAACCCGTCGCCCTCGAGCGGCAGCGGCGTCGCCATTGGGACTGTGAGTCAGTCAATCAGTCACTCGCTCAAAGCCCCATCACCAAACTTGCTCTTGAGCCTGCTGAGGACCACAAGAATAACATCAGTCTTCCGTTTCACCGAGTTCGGCTCGAGGTATTGCGAGGCTGAGTTGCCCGTTCACACGATTAGCTTCAGCATGGCAGGTCATCGGATGCCAATGACGGCGAGCATGACGAGCCACCTGGCCGCTACGGCCGCCGCCGTGGCCGCCTCCAGCGCCCAGGTGGAGATGAAAGGTCAGGATCTGCAGCACGCCGTCGACTTTTACCAGAAAGGCATGGAGATCGCGCACAGCGCGGCGACGCACGACGACTACTGCCGCGCGATTGAGCATCTCAGTCTCGCGATCGCGATCCGCAACACGCAGCCGCGGTTCTTCCTCGCGCGCGGGAACGCCTTCCGGTCGATCAACGAGTACGAGCACGCCGCGAAAGACTACGGCTCGGCCATCGCGCTCGACGACCGCAGTCCGCTCTACTATGCAAACCGCGGCGCGTGCTACCGCAAGCTCAACCAACCGATCGCGGCGCTCGGAGATCTCACGGTCGCGATCGAGATGGATGTGAAGAAGGGCCACCACTACTTCAACCGGGCGCTCGTGCTCTACGAGTCGAGCTTCTTCCGAGAGGCGATCATCGACTTCACCAAGGCGCTCGAAGAAGTTACCGGTGGTGGCATTGGCACGAGGATCGAGTACCGTGCGCTGCAGAACCGAGGGAACTGCTTTCGGAAGCTTGGGAATCTGACCAAGTGCATCGAAGATCTCGAGAGTGCCATCAAGATCGACTCGCGCAACTCGACAGGCTTCAGTTCGCTCGCGCAGGCGTTCTTCGAGAAGGGAGACTTTGACAGCGCCATCGAGCAGTACACGCGCGCGATCGAGCTCAACAAGGCGAACGCGTCCTACTTTAGCCACCGCGGACTCTGCTTCTACCGCAAGGGTGAAGACTTTGCGCGTCAGTGCCTCGCGGACTTCAATAGCTGCGTGAAGCTCGACGGGAAAGATCCGCAGGCGTACTTTTACAGGGGTTCCATGCGGCTCTGGCTAGCGCTTGAGCTGCTCGCGGCGAACGCGGCGGCGAAGGTTGCCGCTGCTGCTGTGACCACACCCGGATTGGTCGGCACTGGAGTAGTTGTAGCTCCTGGTGGCGACACTGGAGTGGGCTCAGCAGCAAAGCCAAACCCACAGGCTCCAACTTTGATAGCCACTGCGTCACTGCGGTCGCAGGATATCGCCGACCAGGCAAACGGAGGGCTCACGATGAGCGCGCTGGGGTTCTTGACAGCCGAAGAGCAGCTCGAAGCCGCGTTCTCAGACATTGAGATGGCGTGGACGCTTTGTCCCACGGGTGTGCAGTACCAGATCGGCATGGCGATGATCGCGCAGCTCAAGAAGCAGTACCGCGAGGCTAGCGCGCTCTTCCAGGAGATCAGCGTCGCCGACCGCACAAACGTCGTGGTCAAGTACCACTCAGCACTCACGTGGCACATGCTCGACGAGCACGAGAAGGCGCTGGTGCTGCTCACGGACGCCATCGACGCGCTGCCGAACGAGCCGCTCTTCTACGAAGCTCGCGGGCTGCTGCTGCAGGAGCTGCAGCTCCACTCGCTTGCGATTGAGGACTTTACGCGCGCGGTTGAGCTCAACCCGGACAATCCGATGAACCTGTACCTGCGCAGCGAGAGCTTCCTTCGCCTGAAGAAGTTCGCAGAAGCCGTTGAGGACGCGACCAATGCGCTGAGCCAGGGGTACACGTCCGACCTGAGCGTCTACAATGCGAGAGGCATGGCGTATCGAGGGCTCTCCGAATACGAGCACGCGATCCAGGACCTCCGTGTGCGTTTGTCTAGACTGAGCACTCGTCCATGTCGTTTGATTTAGCTGACCAGTGTGCGCTTGGACTTCCCTTTTGCAGGTGTGTCTTGCAGCAGCGCCGAGCAACGACATCTTCCGCTTCCATCGCGGGATGTGCTACATGGAGTGCGCTCGGTACGCCGAGGCGATCCCAGACTTTCACGCGGCGATAAACGACAACCCGCACGACACCAAGTTGGTTGACTCACCTTTATCACTGGCGGAGGTGTTGGTGATTTCGATGAGGTTAACTCTGATGATTCTGCGTCTTGAGCAGGATTCTCTACTTCATCGGGCTCTGCTACTACCACGAGAAGGAACCGAGCGAGTGCCGGAAGTTCATGCAGCTCGCTCTAGACAACAGTCTTCCGAAAGATATCCTCCCAGACGCGTATGTTTATTTGCCTCTCAGTTTGCTGACTTTGGCTTGCCTTGAGTTCCCGAGTGCTCAAACTGTGATTTCGTGCTGCTCCCCGGAATGTTGGACCTTTGCACAGGTTCTACCACATTGGGCTCTCCTGCGCGCTCGAGAACTGCAACATTGATGCTATCGAGAACTTCACATCCGCACTGGAGTACTCGACGGATCTCACATCGGACGAAGAAGCCGTGCTCTCCTCGTCGAAACTGCTGTCGACCCAGTTGCTGTACATCCACGAGCGCGCGAAGGCGCTGCAGCTTGAGAGGTACTTTGAAGAAGCCATCGACGACTTCAGCTTCGTCATCCAGCACAACCCGAACAACGCCCACGCGTATTTCCGTCGAGGATTTGCGCATAAGTCGCTCGGTCACCTTCAAGAAGCGGCATCGGACTTTGAGACCGCGAAGCTGCTGGACCCCACGAATCTTCAGCTGGTCATCAACTACAAGGAGATCAGGGATACCGAGTGCGTCATCCTGTGTCCTCCGGGCGAGGAAAAGGTCTTTTAGAGAAACGACGAAGTTACCTTGAGTTTCACACCTTGAACAGTCACAGTCGTTGCTTGGTTTTCACAAGGAGGCGCCATGACCGCTCGTCCTGAACAGCCGCGTGCTTGGTTTCTTGGACGAGCCACTGGGCACACGGCAGATAGACTCGACGCTGCTGCTGATTAGACGAAGAACGCGAAGCTGAGGCTGCAATGGGGAATGCTTGCGGTGGCTGCTGTAGCTGGATCTTCCCGAGTGAGAACGGCTACGACAAAGACGGTAAGCGCAGCAACACGGTGCTGCTTGATGAAGAGAACACCTGGTTCGAGCAGGATACGGTGCCGCTAGTCTCCGCGCGATACGACAACGATGACATCGGGTCGGACTGCGTCGTCACAAAGACGGTCGTGATGCGCTCCCCGCGCGCGACAAGTGCTGTCACTTCGACGACTACGACTTCCAAGTCGACCGCCAGCCGGGCCGCGTCGACTGCATCTGCGAGCTCCGGGGGCTCGGGCCGATCCAGCAAGCTGACGAAGCCGCCATCGAGAGGGCTCATCTGCATTGACAAGTCGGACGATGAGGCCGAGGCGCAAGCCAAATCCACGCACTATCAGAGCACGAGAAAAGAGTCGCATGAACGCCGACACACTGACCGGTCGAGCGTTGTGGAGTCCACGGGGAGCTACGAGTCAGCAAACTCGCACTCGTCGTCGAGCTCCTTGACTGCGTCGAGCAATTTCGTGGTCGTTGAACAAGACGCTGCGGGTGATTCGCGCGAGACTTCTGCGCATGATGACGACGAGAGCAGCCAGCCTTCGTCGCCAAAATCACCAAGCAAGGGCTCGAAGACACCAGGATCTCCGAAGAAAGCCCGATACGGCCGGAAGAACTACCGAGCAAACTCCGGCCGCAAGAAGAACGAGTGAGTGTATCCTACGCCGCTACGAGCTGATGGGTGACGGACGGGTTAGTTCGCGAATACAGCAGAGAGAGATGTGAAGACAGCAGGAGAATGCACACGCATTTGGACTTGCCTCGTTTGTCTTCTTATCCTCATGTGAGGTTGGTTCTCTTCCCAGCCTTGCTTCAACGCGGTCGGTGAATACGTACAGCTTGGCTCTCCAATAAACACTTCTACTTATTCTGCGGGATGCCTTGGATGTACGTTAACAGACGCCGCTCCGAGATACTGCCGTCTAGACCTGGGATACCGCAGCCAGCTTCACTCGACACAAACTTGAAAATCGGCTCGTCGCACTCAAAACCACCAAGGTTGTATGGCGCCTCCGTCGGTGTATAAATCACTCCATCAACCTCGTGTGTCACACTCTTCACGAACTTCTGCAACAGGTACTCGGTCTTGACCAATCGAAAGTGGTCCTTCATGCGCACGCGGAACGGTTCTCTCGAGTAGTCAAACGATTGGTCCTGCCATCAGCAACAAGATCGTGTCAGCGATACGTGTCAAGGGTCAGCACGAGCTCGGCAGTGACGCGCACACGTACATTCTTCCGCGCCAAGATCACCTCGTTCTGCAAGCACTGTAAACGCTTCTCTAACTTCTTTTGCCAGATCGGGGTGCCGTCGATGAAAACGATGTCGAACGCCAGGTACCGAGACACCTTGGTGCCTTGATCTTCGTCTTCCACCAGGATGCCGTCAATCAGCGTGTTCACTTGACCCTCCGTCTGTATTGCACACAACCAAAAGATAGCACAACTGTGAGTAAAACTCCGCACAGTGTCACCATACATTTCAGCTGGTCAATCAATCGCACCGGAACTCTTTTGCGCGGGAACTTCATGTCGACTTTCGTGAACGTCATGTCGCGGGACACGACGTGCGTGCCGAACTTGGACACAAAAAGCATGCAACGACGGCTAGAAAGAAGAAGAAGAAAAACGTTCATAAGTAAGCATCGGCGCGACTTGGCATGCTTAATAGAACTAACAGGACTTACCCTCGAGCTCTCCAGGTGACCAGGTAGCTCTTCGTTAAGCAGCCCTTCTGGTTGAAAGCTTGGTCGGCCACGTGCGTCGCCGTCAGGGGAATTGTCTACAAAAGCACGAGAAACACCATGTCAGCACAAATCACAAAAAGGGGAAGCAGATTGCAACTCAGGCTCACCTCGCAGCCTGGAAACCCTTCATGCCCGGTAAGCGACTCCAAAGCTTTCGTGACATTCGCGTGCTCTTCAGACGACGGATCGACAGTTTCTCCAAACGCAAGTGGCGTGACGTCATCCATCCACGATCGAATCTTTCGGCGCTTCGCAGGACGCGAGTTGATGTCCGTTCGATCTGGCGGAATGTAAAGTGGAGGCTTGTAGACTGGTGGAGGAGGGGTGTACGTCGGCTTTCCGTTGCCCACCGGAGTTGTCGATTGCGGTCGACTTGGCGCAAGGCTCTGCTTCCGCACAAACTTGTTCGCTTGATCTTTCTCCGTCAAAATCTCCGGTCCAATCTCCGGTTTACCCTTCTTGCTTCCGCTCGAGTCCCATTTCGGGGACGGTGGGCAGGTGAGACGCGAAGAGGACGATGCGAGAGTGCTGAAGTACTTCCGGTACAATCTCTGCTCAAACAAAAGCAGATTGTCAACGATGAGCGCAATGACCGCGTGCAATTTTAGATCCTAGCTCCGTGATTACCTCGAGATGATACTGCGAGTAGACGCCAGGAGGTGACGAGGATGCATATTCGCTCAAAGCGGAATCCAGGCTCAATCCGCAGTACTCGACGAGATAGCTGCATGGTGACAACATATACAAGGCAGTTAGTTAGATATGTTCGGCAGGCACATGCAGCACTTCATCAATTCGCGGCTGCGCCATTTCAGCGTCAATCGAGTCGCGTACCTGACGATCAGGAACCCCGCGTAGCTGTATCCAGTAGCACCGTACACAGCAATGTCCATGTCCTTGTTTTCGCCCGCTTTGTGCTTCTCAACAGCGGCGAAGAAAGCAGCAACCATCTCGTCGTCAACCGCTTGACGATCGCTTTCATGAACATCTGCAAAAAAGCACGAAGCCAATTCGAGAAGCATCAACAAATGCACCAGTCAGGTGGCTGATCAATGCTATTCACGTACCTTCGGGGACAGCAACCTTCAGCTTCACATATTCCACTTCCCAGTCGTCCCATTCCCTGTGCAGCAACAAGCAGCAAGAGTAAGCACCGCACAGAAAGTGGTCGTGAAAGCGGATGAGCGAGGAAGGTTACTTACTTTGTGTCATACAGGAACGCGTCCCCTCCCGTGGCGTCGATCACGGTGGCAATGTTCACAACAGTGCCGGATCGGGAGTCAGCAACCAGCTTCTCCATCAACGTCGATGGCGTAACCACTCTCTGCTGCGAGAAAT
Source organism: Globisporangium polare (assembly GCA_023333845.1). Taxonomy (NCBI): domain Eukaryota; phylum Oomycota; class Peronosporomycetes; order Pythiales; family Pythiaceae; genus Globisporangium; species Globisporangium polare. The sequence continues at coordinate 20,972 of JAASFQ010000288.1, read as the reverse complement.
GAATCTCATACCTGCAGCATAACAGCGCCATTAGCATTCTACTCATATATATTGCATCACGCGCCCGTGTGCAGCACAGCACACGCTAACGCACTCAACCAGCATCGCCTCGCAGCAAACTCAAGGCGGAAAGCCACACACACTTACAAAGACGAAAGCGGGCACCGGATCGGGAGAATGCGCGCGCTCGGCACGACCTTCATGTGCGTCGGCGTCTTCTCGTACGCGCTCCACTCCTCCGCGCTCTTGTGCAGCAGCTTGCGCTCGCTCCCACGCGCAGCGCTCTTGCTCTTGCCCAAGCTGCTGCTGCGCACACTGCTACTGGCGCCGCTGCTGCTATTGCCATTAAGCAGCTTCGCGACCGGGATCTTCGTCGCCAGTTTGAGCTTCGCGGCGATTCGCGCGCGCGCCTCCGTGTCGTCCGTCGAGATGACGGTGGCGTTGGCGGGCGCCACCATGTCACTGTTGCTCTTGCTGCCTGCGCCGGCCATCGCGGGCGAGTCGGCTAGTTGGTAAGTGGGTCTCGTAGCTGTCTGCCTGTCGGGCGGAAAGGGTGTCGTCGGTCGATCAGGCTGTGCGTCGCGGCGCAAGTTGGTATCTGTCAGCCAGCCCCTTGCTGCTTTTGCTCCTTGGCGTCGCTCGCTCGCTCTTGCTGTGTGTTGTGTGCTGTGTGTGGGGCGGAAGGAACGCGTGTGCGATTGCGATTGCGCGGGCTTTTCGAAAACCCTCTTGGCGTTTGTATGGAGGGTAAACGGACCATCACTCCGCCCAAAGGAAAGAAATCGTGAATGAATAGGGGTAACCGATTCTTTGGCGAGGATCTCGAAATGAAAATATACATTTTCAGAAACGTTCGCAATCGCTTTTGTGGCCAAGTCTCCTCGACATCTTGGACTTGCAAAGAGTTCCAGGACTCAACGAATGACGGCACAATAATCCCAAAGCTTGAAGGTTTGGGCCTCAAAATAGGAGAGGTAGTGTAGCCCCAGTTGATACCGGTGCATACCAGTGGGCCTTTCGAGGCAATGGCCAGCATACAATTTCCCTGTGCAGAGGGAAAACGAGCCAGAACTGAAGCAGAGGGTGGGACAATCCTTCTTGGCCCATCCACGTGACAAGCACTCCGCAAATTGATCCAAACTTGAATTTTGGGGTGGGACCAAACAAGTGCAGCTCGGCGCCTTTTCGTGGCCCCTTGCCCGCATGGAGAAGAAGCGGCAACTGCGAGACGCTCAGCTGTGGATGCGACTGGCTGCAGTGGCGGTGACTACGCAATGCAGTTTGCGCCCACGAGCCGCCCTAGTGCTTCGGTAGGCATGTCTGCCGTTGCCGCAGCGCACACAGAGGACGGCGACGCGGCCATCGGGCCGCAGGCTGCACGCTCCAAGCGCCTGGAGCGCACGACGGTCGCTGGCAGCAGCAACGTGCCATTCTTCACGCCTTCTTCGCTACGTGGTGATAGACCCAATGTGAGCAGTCAGTCAAGTGTCGTGCAGCCACATCCATATGGAGATCGTGGAGGTGTCGCTGATGCAGCATCGTTGAACAGTCGAACGCAGGCGCTGGAGCGCTTGCTGTGTGCGCCGGGATCGAATTGCCATCTCCAGATCGCGCAGCTGCAGGACGAGAAGGAGTTCCTGACCAAGTACGTCGAGCGTATCTTGAACCAGCTGCGCGTGGTGCTGCAGAAGCATGGAGAGCTGGAGAAGCTCAAGGCGCTCACGGATCCGCAAGTATTGGCAGAGCAGTACGAGCGCATGGCAGCAGAGAACGCAGAGGACGGAGATCTTGGTGGGGAGAGTGGATTGGCAAAAAATACAGACCGACTCGCGCCATGGATCACGTCGCAAGAGTACACGAACCCGCTTCTGCAAGCGTATGATCTGAAGATCTACGAACTGGTACGTTTTCGTGCTGTTAGATGGGGCTCTGTGCTTGTGCTCATCAGCTCTGCGTAATATGACACGTCTGTTGCGGTCGCTAATGAATCTTTGCTCATCTTAGGAGCGAAGCGTGGACGAGAACAAGAAAGCGATGGATCGCATTGTGGCACGTGCAGGGAGCCTTGCAAAAGAAAACACCTCGCTGAGACAGTAAGTGCTGGTTGCTCGGTGCTTCTTTGCATGCAGACCAAATTTGTCAGCGTGATGGTGTGGGATTGATTCGGGCCAACATACAACTTACAGAGAGATGGAAGCCGAAAGCGAGAAGACGATGCTGCGCGCGCAGCACGAGCCGAAGGAGCTTCCGTTCGGGAACGACGACTTCAGCATGGTGCACGAAAATGGCGAGTACCTGGGCGAGATCAACGAGCGCATCGATGTACTCATGTCGGTAAGATGCCATACATGGTTCAAGCTTTCCTAAGATTGCAAGCGGTGAATATTTGCTTGATGGGATGGCTAACACGCATTCAATGATGCCTATGTGCAGGAGAACAACATGCTAATGGAGCAGGTCTCGCTCCAGGATGACGAACTCAGCGCAATGCGGAAGGAGCTCCAGGATCGTGACCAGCAGCTTCAGATCATGGGACAGAACTTCAATCAGGCTACCCTGGCGCTACAAGAGCTGCGAGACTCCTGCGAATCCATTCGTGATGAGAAAGCGCGATGCGAGAGCCAGCTTCAGCAATACGCAGCCAGGATCGCGCACCTGGAAAGCCACAAGGAAGGGCTGGTTCAGCAGACAGAGGTGCTGCAAGCTGAGCGGAGAAATTTGGAGAGCCAAATGGCTGAGTACGAGTCGCTGCTAAATACCGTGAAGAAAAACACCGAGCGAAAGGATGAGACGTTCTCAAATCGGTACCAGAATGTGTGCGCGCGACTTCGAGAGCTCAATAGTGTGATCGAGCACAAGGAGAGGGCGATCGATGAGCTGGAAGAGAGGAATCGGACACTCCAGGCGGATTTGGACTCCGCGCGGCAAGACTGTGAAGGCATGCTGAACGTCCTCAACAGCATGGAGAAGCAGCTCACTCAGTACTGCAATCGAGAGGACTCAGTCGCAGAGGTTCACAAGAGTGACTGTTCGATCCGATCGTATGTTGATAATTACTGACGGTTTGTGCATCGTTGATGGGAGTGCAGCTGGAGGCCGATTGCAAGGCACGAGTCGAGGAAATCGTTCTTGAAAAAGAACAGGTACGGTGGACAAACTTCGCGCGCTTGTTGGCGAGCAAAACTGAGTCATCTTTCCATTGATGCTGACAGGCTGTCGCACGCGAGACTCAGTGCCGACGGGAGATTGCCCGGCTCTTGGAGAGGCTAAAACAGCAAACGGCTGAGCATCTGAAGGCTCAAGAGGAAATTGCGAGCACAAGCAAACGGAAGCACGAAGTCGAGCTGCACGCGCGTGAAGAAGAAGTGCGAATACTCAGCTCAGAACTGGCGCAGCTTCGGGTCAAGCTGGTGAGTACACACAACGCCGAAGCCCTGGTTCGTAATCGATAAGTCTTGGCGTTGCTGACTCACGTTGCTTGATGCTGCAGGAATTCGTCACTCGAGGTCAGAAGGAAGCCGAGAAGAAGCTTTCTGACTCACTTCGTCGCTCAAAAGAAGCATCCGACGCATTCGAGGTATTCTCCTGCCAACTTGTGCTTCAGTGGAATGAAAGATACAAACCTGACACTTTTGAATGTGCAGAAGAAGCTGAGAAGCTTTGGCGAGAGAGCAGCGTCAGCGGAGGAGGCAAAAGACTTGGTATGGATATTGAACTGCAAGAGCACGACGCCGAGTGTTCAAGCTAACTTCTCGTGGATGTCCTTAGTCGAGCCACCTCGAAGCCGAGTACCTTCAGAAGTTGCGGACGAAAGAAGACGAGCTCGTGAAGCTGCGCAATGACTACAGAGAGCGTACTCGGGAGCTGAGTGTGAGTTGGCTCATCGAGATTCTCTTTTTTACATTACACGACGTTAACCAATCCTTGTTTCGGTGGCAGGAAAAACTAAATTCGCTGGAGAGAGAGCTCGAGATGCGACGAGCGGATGCGCGCGAACTGAAAGAGGAGAATGAGGAGAAGAACCAGAAAATCCAGATGATCAACGATCAGCTGCAGAAAGTGAAAGCAGACTGCGCCAGTCGGTTTACCAGCGAGCTTGAGTCGATTCACCGACAAAACCGAGAGCTGAAAGCTCAGGTGTCGGAAATGGAATACAAGCTCTCGCAATCCAAGAAGGAGTCGACTGCAGCCGTCGAAGCATCCCGTGGTGAGCGAGAGCGTGCGGAAGTGAGACTTATCGCTGAAGTGGAGAGCTTGAAAGGAAGGATGAGCTCCTTGAAAGAAGAACGGAACCGGATCGAAAAGCTGCGACAGGGAGCCGATTCCAAGTGCTCCGTCTACTCGCTCCAGATTCAGCAACTCACACGAGACCTGGCTGACGTGAAAGAACTCTTGGTCGAGCGCGAACACGCATGCGAAGATGCCGACCGCAAAGTCTCGGAGCTCAGCGGGCAGCTCACGATTGCTCTCTCCAAGCAGCAGCAGTTTTACCGTCAGGAGCGCGAGATGCGAACGTCACTTGAGCGACTGATCATTGACAAAACGAGAATGGAGCGAGAAGTTTCGGTACGTTGTGAGTGTCTGTTGGTTGCTGCTGCGGTACTGCTGGTCTTTGACACTACCACTGATGGTTTGTTCTTTCGCTCATTGACAGCTGTGCCGAAAGAAACTCGACGAGTATCGAGGAGGATCTTACACTCCGCTCTCTCGCTCACACAGTCAAGGCCGAGTGGATTTGGTGGATCGCAGGCCCTCCTCGTCAGAGTTGCGTCCACGCCATTCAATGTACGAATCAGTCGAGAAGCCGCCATCCCAATCCGACATCCTCTACCAAGTCCCGTCGTAAAACGCAAAGTAAAGCACAGGTCTGGAACGCTCGGAGCATTTTCTTTATGTTGCTGGGTCAACCTGCCTTCTACCCGGTACGACTCCTTACTTCGAGAAGCAGAGACTCGAGTTTGTTCCTCCGAAGCCAAACGAGTTGGTGAGCACAGCGCGCAGCTCCTTCTCTTGCGGTTGGTTCGGAACGTAGTTGAGCGTGAACTCTTCGGTCGTCTCGCTCAGGTTGAGCGTTGGTGGCATCACATTCTGTACAAGCAAGACAACCCAGCACATCCCAGAGATACAAAGGTCAGCACCCGTGGCCTGTGCAAATCGCCACAGCGCACATTGACAAAACGAAACGAACATGGTGGAGGGCTTTGATCGCAAAAATGGCTTCAACAGCACCAGCAGCTCCGAGCAAGTGGCCGACGGCACCCTGGCAGAAGAAGAAAAACAATGGTAAGTAACCTGATTTTCAGGTAGTGGGCGAGCACAGTGACTCGGTTACCTTTGTCGAAGAGAACCCGAGATTCTGCGCATGCTCGCCAAAGAGCTCCTTCACGGCCGCGTTCTCCGCTCGGTCGCCCAGTGGCGTCGACGTCGCGTGCGCGTTGATGTAGCCGATGTCCGAAAGCGCGAGTCCCGACTGGGCGATCGCGGCGCGCATTGCTCTGGAAGAAATGATGGCGACGTCACATTTTACAACAGTCCACCATTAGCTGTTTTGTTTCGTGATCTCAAGCTTCCAGCTATTAAGACTTTCAATACGTACCGCCTCGCGCCATCTCCGTTCTCAGTCGGCGCAGTCATGTGGTGGCTGTCGCCGCTCAGCCCGTAGCCGCGCACCTCGGCGTAGATGCGCGCGCCACGCTTCTTCGCGTGCTCGTACTCTTCGAGCACGACCACACCCGCGCCTTCGCCCATGACGAATCCGTCGCGCTGGGAGTCGAACGGTCGAGAGGCCCCGGATGGGCTGTCGTTGAACTGTACAAGAGTGTCATGCGAGAGTAATGACACGTGTTAATGAAATGGAAGCTGAAGAGGATATCCACCCAGCCAAGCATTCATCACCTTGGTCGACAGAGCCTGCGAGCGCAGGAAGCCGCAGATGGAAATCTCGTTGATCGACGCCTCGGTGCCCCCGGCGACCATGACGTCAGCGTCCCCGTGGCGGATGAAGCGGAACGCGTCGCCGATGCTGTGGCTCCCAGTGGCACAGGCCGTCACGCACGAGTGGTTCGGTCCCTGCTCCAGTACACTGTGTCAGTATTAAAAGCCTCCAGGTGTTGGTGGAACACGATAGCAGCCCACCTTGAGGCCATGCTCAATGCTGATGTGGCCTGCGGCTAAGTTGATGAGGATGCGCGGGATGAAGAACGGCGACACGCGGCGGTATTTCTACTGGTGAACAGCAGTAAGGAGTTCGCATTAGCTACACGATAGTGTATCATACTTATGGCGAGCGCGTGTTGTTGTGGTCTCGCACCTTTTCCACAATGAGCTGGCCGACGTCGACGATCTCTTGGATATTACCGATCCCAGCGCCAACACAAACGCCCTGTTGTTCATAATCACGCATGAAGTCGTTCAGACCGTGTGCGCTTTGTTATAGCAGCATAGCGACATGAACTCATTGCATACCGCGCGTTCACGTTCTTCGTCCGAGTTTGGCGTCCAGCCCGAGTCCAGAATCGCCTCCTTCGCTGCAACAATTCCCACCAGCCACATGACGAAACACACATAGTGAGCGCCTACATTGCAAGGATGCAGATAGCGTGCCACCACACCAATAGAGAGGGGAAAGCGCACCTGCAGCGAGCGCGAAGGCGATGAAGTCGACGTCCTGGCTGCGCAGGCTCTTCGGGTTCGCCCAGTCCTTGGCGCGGAATGCGTGCTCGCCGTCGCCGCGCGGCACCTGACCCGCGATCGTGCACGCGAGCCCTTCGGTGTCAAACTTGTCGATCGTCTACACGTACACACATCATATAGGCAGAGCATTAGCACGCTGCCACTGCGTACTACAGAGAGGCTGCTTGCCATCCGAGCGCTAACCGCTCGAGTACTGCCGGGAGTTGACCGACCTTGATGGCGCTCTGGGAGCCCAGCAGCGCGTCCCACGAGTGCTGCAGTCCGACGCCGAAGGGCGTCACGGCGCCCAGACCAGTGACGACCACGCGGCGCGTCGGTGCAGGTGGTGGCGGCGCGAACGCCAGCTGCGAGAGCGCGCGTCCAGCAGCGACGCCGCTGACGCTGGTTGTTGCCGATCGAGCGAGCATCTTGTTGGTGATCAAAAGTGTCGATGGAGATTTCTGTGTGATTGATATTCCGGCTGAATTATTCTCAATCATTGGACAAAGCAGCATTTTATGTAGTTTCGCTTACTCTTATTGGCCAAAAACAATATATCTGATATAGAGTGTTTTGATTGGCAGGAAACTGTTTGTAGCGGAACATTTTTCCGCCAAAAAGATCGACAGCACCCACATTGAAGCTTTTCACCAGCAGCGAAGAAGGATGGAAATGGAGCCGCTCGATGGTGTCACCACGCTATCCCTGCCGTCGTCACTGCCGCTGAGCTACGGGGAGCAGTGGGCGAACGCCTTCGGCATCTGCATCCAGCGCGACGGCGTCACCTTCGACCGCTCGCGGTACGTCTTCCTCAAGGAGAAGCTCGTGTTCAAGATGGACGCCGTCGGCAACTCGGACCCGCTCACGGCCTTCATGGAGCAGCAGCAACATGAGCAGCCCTCGCCACCTGTCAAGAGCATCGCACGTGGCTCTATCAACTGGGACAGCGATGATGATGAAGACGACGGTGGTCCTGGTGACGCCACTGCTGTCACGCAAGCCCTTCCGCCGAGCAAAGAAGAAGAGGACGAGACGACAACAATAGTCGCCTCGCCGCCTCGGTCCGACTGGGCGCAGTTCTTTAGCGACGAGACGCTCCTGTACGAAATCAACACGGACCTGGAGCGCCTGTACCCGGCGGGCAACGAGACGCTCTTCCAGAACGAAGAGTATCGTGGCATCCTGCGCCACGTGCTCTTCGTGTGGTGCAAACTGCACCCGGACGTGTCGTACAGGCAGGGGATGCACGACGTCGCCGCCGTCGTGCTCTACGCGTTCCTCGTGAGGCTCAGTGGCGACGACTCTGGTGCGAATGCTGATGGTGACAACGACGCGTCAAACCCGTTTGCAAGCGAATCAGGGCCCAGTCCCCCGCCATCTTCATCTTCTTTCCAGCTGCCCGAGTTCGCCGAAGCCGACACGTTCCTAGTGTTTGAAGCCATCATGTTGTACCTCAAGCCCTTCTACGAGATCGCACAGACACCGTCGCCTCAGAAGGATGACCAAGATGGTGGTCGTGACCGCACGGACGACGGTAATAAGGCCACAGGCTCGTCAAGCTCGTCCCATGGTGGCGAGACGCGACTGTTTGCGAGCTACTCGATCAAGGAGAACGGCAACCCGAACACGCTCTTTGGCGGTAGCTCAGTGCCTAACAGCGCGCTGTTTGGCTCTGGAAATGGCTCACAAAACAATAGCAAGACGAAGAAAAGAACCAAACAGCCGCCGTTGAACCGCATCTGCGGCAACATCCAATACGAGCTGCTGCAGCAGAAGGACCCGCAGCTCTACTACCACCTGCAGAACCTCGAGATCGCGCCCGAGACGTACTGTCTCCGCTGGATTCGCCTGCTTCTGGCTCGCGAATTTGGCTTTGACGAGCTGCTGCAGGTCTGGGACGCGATGATCCAGGACAAGGCGCGGCCGGACATTGAGTTCCCTAAGACCTCCAAGGAAGAGGACTACCTCCACGACCTCCCGAGTCTCGTACACAGCAATGAGGATAATGATGAGGACGACCAGTGGATCGGCTTTCCACTGTTGAGGTACCTGTGCGTCGCCAAGCTCCTGACGATGTCCAAGCAGCTGCGGTCCACCGACAACACTGGCTGCTGGCGTCTGCTCATGCACTCGACGCCCTCGGAAGACGGTTCCTCTTCAGTGAGCGGCCAGCCAACTGCGACGGAGCTTATCAAGTTTGCTCAAGTGCTTCGTGATCCGACACTCGCACAGCGTGAGGGACCTGAGGGTATCGATGTCGTCGAGTTTCAGGCCGGCTCGCTGGGGATCATCCTAACCGCGGCCAAGTCGCCCTTTGAAGACCGTCTCGCCGTGAAAGACTTTGTCGATGACCCGCAGGCTCGCAGTGGCCTGGGCGTGGGCCAAGCCAAGGCGAGCGGGAAGGTCGTCGTGGGGGACATCCTGCACTCGATCAACGGCGTGCCCATCGTCGACGTGACGACCGAGGAGGTCAAGCGGCACATCCAGTTGATTGGCCGGCCCATGTACATGGGCTTCCAACACGGCGCCTCTTCCTTTATGACCACGTCTCAGGAAGATGGTTACACTACTGCGAATGACGAACCGCTCAAGCCAGAGCGAGTCGTCAGTACAGCCGACGGCCTCCCACTGCCGCACTTCCTACCCGGTGAGCTCTGCTACGCGCACGTAGAGACGAGCATCCAGAGCTTCGTGCTCTCGCACGACGGCTCGTGCATGTCGCACTACCTGAGCGGCAAGCTCTACATCACCAACTACCGGTGCTTCTTCATGCGCTTGCTGGGCAAGGGCGACATCGACTGGCAGGTGCCCGTGCTCTCGATCACCTCGGTGGACGGCATGGACAACGTCAACGGCGGCTCCTCTTCGCTCTCGGGTACAGCCATGATGGACCAGGCGGCGCAGGCCGTGCTAGGCTTCACGAGCAGTGACGACACTTACAAGGTGGTGATCCGGTGCAAGGACACGCAGGTGCTGCGGCTCTCGTTCTCCAACCACTCCGAGTACAGCAAACTGTACAAGTGTCTGAGCTGCCTGGCGTTCCCCGTGAGTCTCTTGGACGCCTTTTGCTTTGCGTACTCGCCGACGATCGCACCCTCTGAAGAAGTGCCCTTTGACATCCGACGTGAATACCAGCGCATTGGACTGCTCGATGTCCCTGACAGGCTCCGTTGTATCGACCAGTCCGCTAGGTACGACCTGTGCGACACGTACCCGCAGCACCTGATCGTCCCCGCGGACATGTCGGACGTGCGCATCAAGGCCGCCGCGGCCTTCCGGTCACACGCGAGACTGCCTGTTGTTTCCTGGATCCATCGCGGCAACGGCGCGACGATCAGTCGGTCCAGTCAGCCGCTCGTCGGGCTCAAGTCGGCGCGCAGCATGGACGACGAGCTGCTCGTGCGGCTGCTCTGCTCGAGTGGCAGCAGTAGCCCCGCGCATGGAGGACGCTATGTGATCATAGACGCCCGCGGGCAGCTCGCGGCCGTGGGCAACAAGGCCATGGGCAAAGGCACAGAGATCGTGAGCAACTACCGTGGGGCCAAGCTCGTATTCATGAACATTGACAATATCCACACGATCCGCCAGAGCTTCCAGAGCCTCACGGGCGTCTTTGAGCCAAGAAAAGGTGGCAACGAGGACTCGGCGAGCTTTTACAGTAAAGTGGAGAGCTCGGGCTGGCTGCGCCATGTGCGCCTCGTGCTCAAGGCTTCGGTTGAGCTCGCGCACTCGGTGCACAACGGCGTGTCTGTGCTCACGCACTGCAGCGACGGCTGGGACCGCACGGCGCAGATGGTCTCGCTCGCCGAGCTCATGCTCGACCCGTACTACCGCACGCTTCGGGGCTTCCAGACCCTGATCGAGAAGGACTGGTGCAGCTTTGGGCACCAGTTCGCCTCGCGCTGCGGCCACGCGCGCAGCGACGCGAGCAACGACCAGCGCTCGCCCGTGTTCCTGCTCTGGCTCGACTGCGTTTGGCAGTTCATCCGGCAGTTCCCCTCCGAGTGCGAGTTCAACGAGAAGCTCCTGCTCACGCTGGCGGACCACCTCTTCTCGTGCAAGTACGGCACGTTCATGTTCGACTGCGAGCGCCAGCGGTGGGTCTATGATTGAGTTTGGTGCTGCTGGTGGAGGTGGCCCAACTGATTGCCTGAATGACTGATGAACTTTGGTTGGATCTGACAGGAAGGAGATCTTTGCCAAGCACCGCGTGTTCTCGATCTGGAGCGAGCTGAACAGCAACCCGGAGCTGTTCGTGAACCAGATGTACGCGCCGAGCGAGAAGCTGCCGATCCTCTCGCCCAGCACGCTGTCCAAGAACATCAAGTGCGTTCGTTGTCAGACTTCTATCCTCTCTTGTTGGTGAGTCTAACTCTGGGATGTCTCTTTGTGTGTTGTGAAGGCTCTGGAAGGGCTACTTCTGCCGGTGGGACACCACGATCGTGCCTCCGGTTCCCGCGTTTCAGTACTATTGAGCTCTTGGTTTTCAACAGGTTTCCGGGAAAGAAGGAAATGCGGCTGCTGACAACAGACAGCGAAAGAGAGAGAGAGAACAGTGATAGATGTGGCTAATCCATGTGCACTTGGGGGGTATATTCCATTCCATCGACGCTTTCCGAACCTGCCCGTGTTTGTGGCTGAAGTGCGACCATACAGCGACCACTCGCTTTCACTGCATCTTCACCCGAAGCACGACGAGGTCATGCCTGTCTGAGGATGGCAGGACTCATTGTACATGATGCCAGCACGCAAGGCCACTCAAAGCATCCCCTATGTCCAGTATTCCCAAGCCTTGCGTGCAGCACAAGCTTCGCCCCACTGACCACTTCGCCATCGTGGCGAGTTGGTCGTGGCGTTCATGGCCCACCACCACCTCAGCTCAGTCTCGACTTCGTCCCAAGTGGCACGAGCTCCACAAACGCGAAGGAAAGTCTGGTGGTGGTGGTGGTGCCACCCGAAGGTCCAGCTTGCGAACTCTCTTTTGGATGCTTCTGCTGCCTGTCCAACACCAACGAGTCAGCAGCAAGATCGAGAAGAAACAAACAAAATGCATTTCTTTTGTTTTCCCTTTCACGAAAGTTGAAGCAGCAGGCTATTATTGAAACTGTACCCATTGTTCGCTCGCGGCCAGTCAGTCCTTCAGCAGCTCGCTTATCGAACAGGTTCGATAATGGAAAAGCCGGTCGATCTTCCGCAGAAAGAAAGCGCGCTCATGTGGCTCAAAAGGCTCAGCGCATTCGCCTCTTCGCGGCCGCTCTGTGTATTTCCAGTCGGCTCGCTATCTTGAGCGAAACACCCACGCGTTCTCCAAGCCTCGTGCGCATTGACCGAACGCTCCTTCACGGCCCAAGTTCGGAGGCCACCACCAAGCCTGCAATGCACCGGCCGCGGAGATCGACAGCGACCACCAGCAGCTCCTCGAGCCCGCTACCACCATCTCGGCAAAATGACTGCCTCTCGGGCAAGAAGCGGCCCTTTGGCGTGATCCCGAACGAGTTCGTCGCGAGCGCGCGCGTGCAGGCGCAGAGGCTCATGCCCGTGTGGCTCTCCAAGGCTCGCTGGGTCGTGCTGCGCGGCTCCAAGACGCCGATCCTCGCAGTGTACCGCCAAGTAGGCACAGGGCACGTTGTGCTGGACGACAACCCGCTGCGAGTGATGATCCTGGGCGACGACACGATCGTGCAGGTCGCGGGGGAGAAAGGCATGGTCGTCACCAGCTCGCGCGTGCGAAGGAACGACACGTGGGTGCTCGGCTTCGAGTCGAGCGCGCAGCGTAAGCGCATGTACGAGCTCGTCAAGCTCTGGATCGAATTGGGTAGCTTTTTACAGAGCCTCACAGGCTTCGCGAGCCTCGCCAAGAGCAACAACTCGGTCGTGTACAAGTGCCAGGACCGCGAGGATCCTATCGAGTCAGCTGAGGATTCCAGGCGCGGTGCTGAAGCCGAGGGCTTGCGAACCCAGCTCTCAAGCTCAAGCGCCGGGTCCTCTCCATTAAGACACACAGCTCGGGGGAGCAGCCAACGTGGGACTCGCCACTTTGCGCTCAAGCGCGTGAGCAAAGCCAAGTGCCTGAACGAGATCCAGATCACGGAGCGCGCATTAGCGATCGAGGGGCTGCAGCCGTACTTGGCGCGATACCTGTACATGTACGAGAACAGCAAGGACAACTCGTTGACGATCGTGATGAAGTTCTACAGCGGCGGGTCGCTCGCCGACCGGATCCGCGACGCCGGGTCTCTGCATGAGAAGGTCGCCAAGAGTGTCACGTCCTCGCTGTGCTGCGCGCTGTACTCGCTGCATCAGCACGGCATCCTCCATCTGGACGTGAAGGCGGGCAACATCCTCTTTGACTCGGACTCGTCTCGCACATTCACGAACCTCAAGCTCGTGGACTTTGGCAGCAGCACACTGAGGCAGACACGACGAAGAACCTACACAGATAATGGTGGCGATGAGGATATCAACTCGGTCGAAGACGAGAAGGAGCGACAGCGTAAAGCCATGGGCACCTACGGCTGCATGGCGCCCGAGCGCTTCGAGGGCAATTACGGACCCGAAGCCGACGTCTATGGCGTGGGCATCGTGCTCTACCACATGATCGTGGGCGAGATCCCATTCACGGGCAACGATCCGTACCAGGTCATGGTCAAGAACATGCAGGGTGACGTGAGCTTCGCGAGTCCGAAGTGGCGGCGCGTGTCCAAACAACTGCGGCATTTGACCGAGCGAATGCTCGACAAGGATCCGCGGACGCGCATCACGATCCCCGAGATCCTCAAGCTCCGCTGGCTCTTCCAGAACCTGTCGACCCACGAACTGTTGTACGCACAGCCGCTGCCATCGTCTGGGACTTCTGGGTCAGTGCTTCACAGTAGTGGGAAGCAGCCGAGCGCGAGTGCGGGCGTCCGGTCACGCGGTATGAGCAGCAGCGGGAGCTACTGCAACTACAACCTGGACTACTTCTCGCGCTCGATCCCCCGGTCGGCCAAATACGCATAATCTGATGAGCTAACTCCACACAATACCTGGACTTGGATTACCTGAGCAACACATGAATGCCTCACAGCCAGCCGCTTCCATTAGGTTCGCATTCTTCGCACCTCACCTCATACCTGGCTCGCCTTGTTCTCTTCATCCATCATAGCTTTCAAAATCTCCTTGGCGTTCGGGTCGTGCGGGGCCGCGAGCTCAAGCCATTTCTTGGCGAGGTCGACGTCCTGCGGCACTCGGCCGTAGCCCGTGCGGTACATCTGCGCAAGGTTGACCATGGCCATGACGAAGCCCTGGTCCGCGGCCTTCCGGAAGAGTGTCTCAGCGAGCAGATCGTCTCTAGGGACGCCGTCACCAGTCAGGTACAGATAGCCCAAGTTGAATTGCGCAGTCTGGATACCGCGCGCCGCAGCGTCCTTGTAGAACTCCACAGCCTTGACGGTGTCGCGAGGCACACCCTTGCCGTGGTAGTAGAGCTCGCCCAGGCGAGACTTGGCGGATGGATCACCGGCTTCAGCGGCCTTGTGGAGCCACTTGAGCGCCTCGCGTTCGTTCTACAGCACGATGTAAACACGAGCACAAAACATCAGGATCCAAGCCAAGCTGTCCGTTTATGAGCAGAGTACTGATACAAATTAGGATAGTGAATGTGTATACTGCCTGTACCTTGGCGACGCCCGTGCCAGCCGTGTACATGTTGGCGACGTTCATGTACGCCGGCGGGATGCTGGCCTCGGCGCAGCGCTTGAAGAGCTCGAACGCCTTCTTCTCGTTCTTGCGCGTGCCTTCGCCCTTGCTCAGCGCATCCGCGTACGCGAATGAGCCCCAGCCGTGTCCGGTCTCAGCCAACTATTAGAATACAGATTATGGTGTTAGGCGAATGGCTTGTGGTGATACTGTATGTGTGATGGTATACCTCCTGGAAGTACTTGGTGGCACCATTCACGTCCTGACTCGGGAATCCTGCAATACGATCACAATGGCCAGCGAAGGTTCAGCACACAGTATACATACATGTGTGCACCTACACGAAACAACAAGAAGCTCACCGATGCCCTTCTTCATGCACATGGCGTAGCTGAACTTGGCCGGCTCGCTTCCCTAATAGAGACACACACGCCACCACCGTTAACGAACATCGCCACGGCAACAGCACATTAAGCATACGCAGCTCTACTATGCACAATGCGCACCTTGTCCATGGCCTTGCGCCAGAGGAAGAGCGCCTTCTGCACCTCGGTGGGGTTCTCATTCGCGTTCTGGTAGATCATGTTGGCCAATTGGCAGAACTGCACGCCCGTCTGCAGGCGCGCGACGAGCGGCGACGCCTCAAACTGCAGCAATTACACACGCAAGCACACACACAAAGTATGAGCACCAGCACCCACATTGGCACCATAACGCAATACGAGAAGCAACACATCAAGAGCGAACGAACCTGCTCGGGCGTGGCCTTCTGGCCCAGTTGACGCATTCTCGAGAGCACACCGTTGAGTTCCTGTGAATGCACCGCAGTCAGCTCTCGTTGGTAGCCCCACACACGCAGTGATAGTAGCAGTGTATGCAGGTGTACGTACAGCGTTCGCTTCGCGCACGCGCTCGGCGCTGCTCTGGCGCGCGCCGCCGAGAACGCGCTTGAGCATCCTTGCGTTGGCTTTGACTGATTGTCGGTCACACGGGTGTGTCGACGATTTCAGAGTCGGACTTGCGGGGACAGTTGGAGTAAATCTGTTATTTCAGCCAATCATATAAGCGTCCAGTTTTGTCCACTAGATGGTCAGAATGTGTTTCTGGCCAATAGCAGAGGAACGATTGGCAGCAGAGTCGGCGATAATTCTACCAATCATCTCGGATGAGAATCAGACGAGAAGATTCGCTTGGTCGCATGAAGACACTTTGTTAAGGTTCAGCTGTCCACCTGACTCGAGCTGATTTCTTCCATTCTTCAACCTTACTGAAGTGGCAAGGTAAAGAGGGTACGGGTTTGCTCAAACGCCAGACAGTCGCACTTAAACGAACGTATCCAGTGCGCTAGTTCAACAGCGATGCGAACTGCGCGCGGATTGAAATACCGTTGGGCTGTGTGGATGAGTGTGCTCGCTCGCTGATGAGTGATGTCATTTCGCAACCGGACGCCATGAGCGCAAAGCACCAGCCGCAGGCAAAGGCATCGCGCCCGACGACCACAGCGCTGCCGCTGTACTCTACCAACGCCACGCAGCAGCAGAGCGATGCGGGCTTCACGGGCAACGTCGCCGACGGACCCTTCGTGGACGCCGGCGTGTACCGCTACGAGCGCGACCGCAAGAGCCACGAGTTCTTCTCGCCCGGCCCGCATAGGTGCGATTGCTTGCGGTGGAAAGATACCATGTTGCCATCCGCATGAGTGGGCGTGTATGGATATGTATGGACACTAACGCTTTGCTGTATATGTGAATGCGCCTCATAGTTCTGAGCGCACGGTGAAGGCGCCATCGGCGATTTTCAACCTGGCGTCGACGATCATCGGCGGCGGGATCCTGTCGCTGCCGTACGCATTTGAGAAGTGCGGAATCGTGCTCGCGTTCGTGTTCATGCTCGTGTCGGCGATGGCGTCGAACTTCAGTCTGTACGTGATCGTGAGCTGCAGTCGGAGAGGAGGCGCGACGACCTACGAGGAGATTGTGCGCAAAGCATTGGGGCCAAAAGCGGGACTGATCACCGTGACGCTGCTCGTGCTGCTCACGTTCCTCACGATGGTCGCCTACGTGATCCTCGTGAAGGATCTCGTGAGCTCGCTGGGCGAGCAGTTCTTGTTTGCTCGCGCAATCAGCGTCGTGGAGCAGAACGTGCTGACGATCGTGTGCATCGCGCTCGTGTCGCCCGTGCTCTTTGCTCGCTCCATGGACGCGCTCCGCTACACGTCGATCTTCAGCCTGTGCTCCGTGTTCCTGCTGGCGATTGCGATCACGATCCGCGCGGTCAAGTCGCTGGAATCCCCCGACGGAAACGTTGCTGTCATGAATACCGAGCCAGTGTCGATCAAGCTGTTCCCGTCGGACTGGAGAGATCCCGTGTTTGCGTTCCCGATCATCAGCATCTCGTTCCTCTGCCACTTCAACGTGCTGCCTGTGTACCGCGAATTGCACAAGCCGACTCGCCACCGTTTGAAGAAGATCGTGTCCGCGACGATGTTCTCCACATGGGCGTTCTACATGGTGGTCGCGACGATGGGCTACTTGTTCGCGTACCAGCTTCCCGGCGGAGTGAAGGACGACATTCTCAACAACTTTACGATCAACGACTCACTGATCAACGTTGGTCGCCTTGGGCTCCTGATGACGATCATGATGAACCTGCCGCTGATCATGCAGCCGTGCCGCATGAACACGATCCGCCTGGGGAAGTACGTCAGCGGATTCATCAAGACGTACTCGTCCCGGTCTTCGTACGGCGAAGACATCGCGCTGCTGACAACGCCGACCGCGATGCAAGCCGTGACACCGGCGGTGCCGAACCAAAACGTGTTTCATTTTGTGCTGACGGTATTGCTCATCAGCGGGGCCGTCTCGCTTGCGCTGGTGCTGCCAGGCGTCGCTGTCGTGTGGAACATGGTGGGCTCGACAGTCGGTATCCTCATCTCGTACGTGCTGCCGTGCGTCTCATACATCCTCATCCGCAAGAACCGCGAGAACATGGACCGGCGCAAGGTCACGGCGTGGAGTATCCTCGTGGTCAGCTCCATCATGTGCGTCGCGTGCACGCTGCAGGCGTTCAAGCTGATCTAGGTAAGCACCGAAGCCAATGAATGAATGGACACGGGAAGAAGACAATTCGGAATTTCAAGCAAGCAGCTCGACACAGGCAGAGCAATAAGTAAAGCAAATGCATATCACCTCCCACCAACAATTACAGTACGCAACGAAGAGTCTCCTTCGCGCTGCCTTTCATCACCAACGAGTGGATCAATACGAGCAGCTCCATTTTATTGTGGCGAGTACTGTACAATACGAAGCGCTCCAATGTGCAACCGCCGGCCTTGATGGTGATGAAGAGTCCAGCAGAGCATTGACTGCGATTGAAGATTCACGTCCATGAACGATGCGTGACGGAGGCCTCGTCAGCATGGATCCAGTCCCCCTCTGTCGAAATGTAGCCATCTCATCTCTCAATGATGGTCCCTCCCCATCGTGTTTGCGCATCCACGCAGTGGACTCTATGCATCTGAGAATGGCTGAGACAGCTCAGAAACGTATATCGCGTGCAGTATACTGTACCGAATTAGGATGCGGTACGGGACTCCACCCATCTGAGCACAGAAAGGTGATGTGCATCAACCCTCTCAACTCCGCGGCAAAGAAGAGAGAACCCCACGACGCCACAAGCAAACAAGCAACAAGCCACCAGCATGAGCGACACGAAGCACGCGGCGGCACCCCCGCCGCTCTCCAGCTCGACGCTGCTCGAGATCGACCCGCCGGCCTCTCTGGTGCCGACCTCTGCGAACGCGCCGCTGTCCTCTGGTCCTTTCGTGGACGCCGGCGTGTACCGCTACGAGCGCAACCGCAAGAGCCACGAGTTCTTCTCTCCCGGGCCGCACAGGTAATGAAAGCTCAACGGTTCTGTCTGTATGGCTGTGTATGAATGTGGATAGTGCTGACACGTACGTACGTGTGTGTGTGTTTGCTCGCGTGTCTGCAGCAAGGAGCGCACGGCGACGGCGCGCTCAGCGGTGTTTAACCTCGTGTCGACGATCATCGGCGGCGGGATCCTGTCGCTGCCGTACGCGTTCGACAAGTGCGGCCTCGTGCTCGGGTTCCTCTTCATGGTGATCTCTGCGGCCGCGTCGAACTTCAGTCTGTACGTGATCGTGAGCTGCAGTCGACGAGGTGGGGCCACGACGTATGAAGAGGTCGTGCGCAAGGCGCTGGGACCGAAAGCCGGCCTCGTCGCTGTCACGCTGCTCGTGCTGCTCACGTTCCTCACGATGGTCGCCTACGTCATCCTCATCAAGGACCTTGTGGGGTCACTGGGTGAACAGTTCCTGTTTGCACGCGCAGTGACGGTCGTGGAGAAGAACGTGCTGACGATCGTGTGCATTGCGCTCGTGTCGCCCGTGCTTTTCGCCCGCTCCATGGACGCGCTGCGCTTCACGTCGATCTTCAGCCTCGTGTCGGTACTCGTGCTCGCGATCGCAATCACCATCCGCACAGTGCACTCGATCGAGGCTAACGTTGCAGGCAGTGGTGATGTACCAGTAGATGTCGTGACGCCAGAGCCCGTTGGCATCAAGCTGTTCCCGTCGGATTGGAGAGATCCGGTGTACGCGTTCCCAATCATCAGCGTGTCGTTCCTGTGCCACTTCAACGTGCTGCCTGTGTACCGCGAGCTGCACAAGCCAACTCGCCAGCGCCTAAAGAAGATCGTGTCAGCGACAATGTTCTCCACATGGGCGTTCTACATGATCGTCGGTACCATGGGCTACTTGTTCGCGTACCAGCTTCCCGGCGGTGTAAAGGACGACATTCTCAACAACTTTGACGGCAGCGACGCGCTCGTGAACGTCGGACGCCTCGGGCTGCTCGTGACGATCATGCTGAGCATGCCGCTCATCATGCAGCCGTGCCGGCTCAACATCGTGCGCCTCGCTAACTACGTGCGCGGGTTCGCCAAGTCCTACGCGTCCACGTCGCTGAACGGCGAGGATATCCGGCTGCTGACGACGCCCACGGCCGCGACCTCACGTGAGGCGGTGCGAGGCGGCTCGCGAGCGAAGAAGGACGCATTCCACGTTATCTTGACCGTGGTGCTCATCAGTGGCGCCGTCGCGCTCGCACTGGTGCTGCCAGGTGTGGCCGTCGTGTGGAACATGATGGGCTCAACCGTCGGCATCCTCATCTCGTACGTGCTGCCGTGCATCTCGTACGTGGCGATCCGCAAGAAGAAGCCCAACTCGGACAAGCGCAAGCTCGCGGCCTGGGGCATCTTTCTCGCGAGCGCCGTCATGTGCGTCGCCTGCACGTTCCAGGCCTTCGCGTCAGTCCTCTGAGGAGCTTTTTAGATACGCGTGCTGTAGTCGGTTGCAGTGGCCAGCCAGCCAAACGAATAATCAGTCATCAAGTCCTCCGGTTGTTCCCGAGGTTTACCTCCCTGATGCGAATGCACATTGACTCATGAACTTCGAAGTACCGGATTGCGATTTCCGCTCACAAACTTCGCACCAGCCACATCTGGCGAGCATAATGGGGACTCTGAGAGCTCGCTTTTCGATTTTCACGTGGGGTCTCACTTTCAAAGACGCCCGCACCCCGTCTCTCGCCGATGTTCTCTTCGTCGCTACCGGCGTCGCCATCGCGGTTGGTGTAGCGCCGCGTGCCGCCGCTTGCGTCAGTGCTGGTCGTGCTGCAGACCGCTGCCGGCGCAGCAAGAGCTCAAGTCGCCGCGCTGCCGCACGTCGTGACGCTCATCAGCGACTGTCTCGACCACGGACTGCCGCAGTTCTGGAGTCTGCCGCGCGCCTGTGAAGCCGACCTGCTCTCGCTGCTGCCTCGTCTTGCTGCGCGTATGGTATTGAGCGACATCGACCCGCACTACTGGAAGTATCAGTGCCGCCTCGGGCTCGTGAGCGCAGTGAAGAACGACAACCTGGAGATGGTCGAGTGGATCCACGACGTCTGTCCAGATGTGCATCCGTACCACGCGATGATCGCGGCCGCGAGAACAGGGAGCGTGGACATCTTGGAGTGGCTGTCGACGCGCCATGAGAGTGTCCCGTGGTTGCCGCACATGATGGACGCCGCGGCGTCAACTGGCCAGCTCCACATGCTGCAATGGCTGCACGAGCATCCGAAGAACGCTGGCTGCACCACTGAGGCGTTCAAGTCTGCAGTTCGCAATGGTCACGTCGACACTGTCAAGTGGCTTCACGAGCACTTCTTTGATCTTGCAACGGCTTCGGATAGGGACATCGCATGCGCCGTGGAAGATGGCCACATGGAAGTTGTGGAGCTTCTGTTCTGCGATCCCGACTTTCGCGGGCTCCGGCTGGCGAATGGCATGAAGTGGTTCGCTGAGCACGGCGATCTCAAGGTGGTCCAGTTCTTGTACGCCTCTGCAGCCGAGCTTGACTATATGGTGATCGACAAGCCAATCGACGACGCGGCCGAGAATGGCCATCTCCACGTTGTGAAGTGGCTTCATGAGCATCGTGTGGGAAAATGCTCATCACTGGCGATGGACTACGCTGCCGAGAACGGACATCTCGAGGTCGTGCAGTGGCTCCATGCGAATCGAAGCGAGGGATGCACGGAGCGCGCAATGGATCTCGCTGC
>JAASFQ010000287.1:0-30193 GCA_023333845.1 Globisporangium polare | reverse complement strand
TGACCGACAGCGCCAAAGCGAAGAAGGCCGCCAGCCGCGTCTTCAAGATCATCGACCGCGTGCCTGCGATTGACGCCACGTCCACTGCTGGCACCGTGCTCCCGCACGTCCACGGAGACATCGAGTTCAAGAGCCTGACCTTCGCGTACCCGTCGCGCCCGGACGCGCAGATCTACACCAACTACAGCCTCAAGGTCGCGCGCGGACAGACCGTGGCGCTCGTGGGCGCCAGCGGCAGCGGCAAGAGCACCGCCATCTCGCTGCTCGAGCGCTTCTACGACCCAAGCTCCGGCGTCGTGACGCTCGACGGCACGGACCTGCGCGAGCTGAGCCTGCCGTGGGTGCGCGAGCGCATCTCGCTCGTGAGCCAGGAGCCCGTGCTCTTCGCGGGCACCATCGCCGAGAACATCGCCATGGGCAAACCCGGCGCCACGCGCGAAGAAGTGGTGGAGGCCGCCAAGAAAGCCAACGCCTTCGACTTCATCAGCAACTTCCCCAACGGCCTCGACACGGACGTGGGCGACCGCGGCGCGCAGGTCTCGGGAGGACAGAAGCAGCGCATCGCCATCGCGCGCGCCATCCTGCGCGACCCGGAGGTGCTGCTGCTCGACGAGGCCACCAGCGCGCTCGACAACGAGAGCGAGCGCGTGGTGCAGGAGTCGCTCGACCGCTTGCTGGCGCTCAAGCAGCGCACGACCATCATCGTGGCGCACCGCCTGTCGACGATCCGCAACGCGGACTTGATTGCGGTGACGCGCGACGGCGCGATCGTGGAGCAGGGCACGCACGACGAGCTCATGCGTGTGCCGGAGGGCGCGTACAGGGCGCTCGTGTCCAAGCAGTTGGGCTGACCTGTCATCGCGCCATGTCGTCTTTCGCGTGTTGAAGATGCATGAGCTCTTGTTGCGCTGAAACGGAAACCTGTGATTTCGTTTCAGTTTGCTCAAATTTTTGCTTTTGTCTCATCAAAACATAAAAGTTATGAAAAAAGGGGTTTTGGATTTTTCCATGAAGTGGTATCTTGTGTGATGTGCCCATTCTATACCGTGAAATGGGAGCCAAATGAACAAAGCGCATACTTATGGAGGATTCACCCATCCAAAGAGCCATAGTTTGCTCAGCATAATTCGTTTTGATTGGAGGGTGACGGCACGGCGCTTTCCATGCGCAAGGCGCTGAATCGCGACGTCAACGCGGCGCTGAATCGCGACGTCAACGCGGCGCTGAGCATCGTGTACATGCTCACGGCAGAGACCCTGCACAGCGTGTGAACTCGCAGACGTTGGACTAAACTCACGCGTGCCGCTCGTGGCGGAAAAGCGCGTGAGAGGGTGGGTGGAAGAGCACCATCTTCTGAAAGGCGATAATTGGAGATGTCGTTATTGGAGACAATTGGAAGAGCAAAATGCTCGGAAAGCTCTTCGGCCTGGCTTTTCTATGCAAGCGCATGCTGAATCGTTGCTGCGAGTGAGTTGAGCGAAAGGGTCGGCGCTCGCAACCGCTATTCATAAGCAGAGTTGCCAGCAGCGCCCCACGAGAAGCAGCGCGTTGAGCAGACGCACGCAACATGTCGGACGTACTCAATGAAGCAGGCGTGGATGGAGTCGCGGACTTGGACGTCACGCCGTCCAATACAATCCGCAACGGCCTGCGCACCTACGGCGTCATCGCACTCGTCGGCTGGGTCGCGTTCGAGATCGCGCGCAAGAAGCTCGCGCGCGCGTACTACTGCCGAGACCGCTCGGACGAGACGATCTGCCCGCCGGTCGAGAGCACCAAGAGCCAGCCGGCGTTCCGCTGGATCTGGCCGCTCTACGCCGCCAGCGACGACGTGGTCTTCCAGCACTGCGGACTCGGCACGCTCTTCTTCCTGCGCTTCCTGCGCCTCTGCCAGAAAGTCGCGGGGCTCGCCATTCTGCTCTCGGGCGTGCTCTTCCCGATCTACTTCTACGCAGGCAAAGCGAACTCCGACCCGCTCTACCGCATGACGCTGTCGAACCTCAACAGCGAGGAGCCGTGGCGCTTCTGGTTCACGGTCGCAACCATGTACATCATCACGGCGTGGACGTGCTACTTGCTCTGGCGCGAGTTCCAGGAGTTTGGCAAGCGTCGCCACCAGTTTATGAGTCGCAAGACGTCGCAGCAGTACTCGATCGTGCTCAATGGCCTCCCGAAGCACTTGTCGACCCAGCAGACGCTGCGCAACTACCTCAACCTGCTCTTCCCGCGCCAGGTATTGCACGTGTACGTCGCGCTCGAGTGTGGGGACCTCGAGAAGCTCGTGGCAGAGCGTGCGAAAGTGCGCGACAAGCTTGAGCACGTGCTGGCGCTCAGTGCCAAGACCGGGGACCGCGTGCTGGCGCGCGTGCGACCATGCGGCGAAAAAGTGGATGCGATTGAGCTCCATCAGAACAACCTGAAAAACCTGAACGAAGCTGTGGAGATAGAAGTCCGCGTGATCTTGCGCAACCAAGCGGCGCTGGCGAGTCAGATGCTGGAGGCGAGCACGGACGGCGAGGGCCACTTCCAGTACACACCGACTTTGGGCGAACAGTCGGTTCCGACGCTCCAAACCGAAGACGACGACTCCAAGAACGTCGAGTCCGCGTACATCAAAGGACTGCGCCAGGAGCGCAAGGGTATCAAGAGCACTGGCATCATGCGCGGCGCGGGCTTTGTCACGTTCAACAGTCTCAAGGCAGCCCAGGCGGCGCAGCAGGTGCTTCAGAGCTCGGACCCGACGGAGATGCAGATTGAAGCGGCACCGTACGTGGAAGACGTGGTGTGGGAGAACATCGGCGTCTCGTACAACCAGAAGACGACCTGGCTCATGATCTCCGTGGCGCTCACGAGCGCGATCATCCTCTTCTGGACAATCCCGACGAGTTTCGTGGTGTCGCTCTCGAAGGTGGACTCGATCAAGAAAAAGTGGCCCTGGCTTGCGCGCGTGGTCAATGACAATCCGTGGATCGGCTCGGTGCTCGAGCAGCTCTCGCCGCTGATGCTGTCGGTCATGAGTGCATTGGCGCCGATCATCTTCGGGGTTCTGTCGAAGCGCGAGGGCCACTCGACAGGCTCGCAGGTTTCGACCTCGCTGCTGAACAAGCTGGTCGCGTACCAAGTCTTCCTCGTCTTCTTGCTGCCGATCATTGGTGGCACGCTCATTGACGCCATCATGGGCCAGTCGAAAGAGGGCGAGAGCCTTAACTTCAGTGTGCTGCTCAAGAAAGTCAGCATAGCGATCCCGCAGCAGTCGTCGTTCTTCATCACCTTCGTGATTGTCCAGACGTTCGTCAACCTCACGCTCGAGTTCCTGCGCACCACGCCAATCATCAAGGCCGCGATCTACAGTGTATTCGCGCCCAAGCTCACGCCGCGTGAGCGCGAGTCGCCCTGGTTTGGACTCTCGCCGCTCTCGAGCCCGGGTGACTTTGACACCACTGACGGCATCTCGCAGTACTACACAGTGCTCATCTTCATCCTCGTGTTCTGCAGCGTGGCGCCCATCATGAGCTACTTCTCGTTCATGTACCTCTTCCTGTCGGAGGTCGTGTACCGCTGGGGCGTGCTCTGCGTCTACGACCCGTCGCCAAACAGCGACGGCGCGTTCTTCCCGTCGCTCTACCGCTTCTGCATCGGCGCGCTCATCTTCTCGCAGGTGATCATCGCGACGCTGCTCGGAACGAAGGAGGTGGCGCTGCCGGCGACCTTCTCACTTTTCCTGCCGTTCCTTACGGTGCTCTTCCACCTGTTTATCAACGCGCGCTACCCGCGCACAGCGAAGAACTTGCCGCTGGACGAGTGCGTGCTCATCGACTCGCGACGCGCGCGCCAGCATGAAGACCTCGAGAAGATCCTCGAGGACGTGTACAAGCAGCCGGCGATGGCCCAGCGCGCGCGGCTCGAGCCCGACTACCAGGGGCTCTCGAGCGACCCAGACGAGGCCCACCGCGTGTCGTCTCCGCCGTCCGAGGTATGCTAACTCCCATCCGCCATGCATTCTGTTTATTCTCTTGATTCTGAGGGCGGGCGGGCGCGTATGCTGCTGCTGCTCTGTCGTGTCGCGAAGCAGGAGGCGCTGATCGACGCGTGCTGATCGGCTGGATTGCGTGTGCACTGATGATGCATTGGACCAAGGCAGCGAGCGCCCAGTGGCAGCAGCAGCGGCCGCGAGCACTCACGCGCGTCTCTCTATCATAACTTTATACACCACCTACTAGTGCTGATGCCCGATCTTCTGTGTATGTGTGCGCGCATGTGTGTGGTGACGCCTCTTCAAAGAAATTCAGCGCCGTGTTCATCATGGGCGACACGAGCGTTATCAGTCCCAGCGAAGAGCCGGAGGAGCCCCCGAAGCGGTTTCAGATGCAGCTGTACGGCTGAAGCAAGAAGCGGAGGCTTTGTCCAGGAGAGTATGAAATCGACTCAAAAAAACAAAACAAAACAACGATCACAGAAGAATGGAGCGTATAAGATGAGCAAAAACTGGCTTGCTGATCTGTTGATGCGACCATATGTGGACGCCAAACCAGCCCTCCGAGTGACTGGCCCCACCGCAAGTGTCACGTCTGGCGGCAGGAACACCAGAGAGCATTTTGAGGCCGTTCAACCCGAACCAGCTGTGTGCATCTGGACGCTGCTGCGGGTTGAACCGGACCCGAGTCTGGCCCCACGCTCGCAATGATGGGAAGGCGAACGGGAAGGCGACTATCCATGGGTGGAGTTCAGGCTCACGCTTCTTCATGCCATGGCTTGGGAACCAGTCGCTGCTGAATGCTGAATCAAAATGGCTTCAGAACTTTGGCTGCATCGGTTTCGCTGATAAAAATCCTATTTTTTCGGGAGGAAAAAAAGAACAATAGCATCTGGTTTTGAAACAAGCGTTGTCTGTGAGCACACCAGCAAGCTGAAATATAACCAGGTGGGCTGAACCTCCCTTTCCCATACTCTTGCACGAGGCGTAAACTACAGCGTTGTCGTGAATGGAGCGATCCAGGGCACAGTCTGGGGTGTCAGCATAGCTGCTGTCGTTTGCAGCACTGAAGGCAGGCAAAAGAGACAGGAGCGCAGCTGCCGACCTGCACTTTTACCGGGATCGAGCGCTTCAACCTCGTCAGTCGCCTGATCCCAATCGGAAACCGCGCTCCCTCTACCAGGAGCAACAGATGACGCGCGCGAGGCCGGGCGAATGCCCCCGCACTCGCCCGCATCGAAGAGAGCGCGTCGATTCGATTCGCCTTCTCGCTCCGTCCACATTCGCGCGCGGCTGGCCATCCGTCGGAGGAGCGAGGAGCAGTGTGCTCCCTATTGCTGCTATTGCTGTTCTGTGTCGTCTTGCTGCCGCTGCATCTGCGCCGTCGGCCAGCGCACCCGTCCCTATCCGCCGCAGCCAGCACCACTCGACGCGCTGCCATCACCAGCGACGCCGCCTCCACAATAGCGCACCCGGCGCCGTACAGCGCGATGCACTCGCCACTGGCGATCTCGAACATCGTCGTCTCTCAGTCCGAGGAGCAGAGCAGCGCCTACTCGGGCAGTCCGACGTCCTCCAAGCGCTTCCTGTATCCCGACTACCAGCTCAATGTGGACGACGCAGAGCAGTGCGAGCAGCAGCAGGTACCGTCGCAGGTATCCGCCAACAACCCGCTGCCGGTGCTCGTGCACGTCAAGAAGGAGAGCATCTTATTCGGCACGATCCTGCTCGGTGGCGCCATCTGCGCGCTCATGCTCGTGTTCTCGCAGGGCGTCGTGGTCGCAAGCTTCCAGACTTCCGGTGGTGATGGTGCTGACGATACTGCCGCAGTTCGACGGGTCGAGGACTACAATTTTTACGTCGGCGCCGTGACGTCGCTGTTTGTCAAGCCGCTCCTGGCGTTTGTGGCGCTCGTTGTGCCCGTGGCGCTGCTCTGCTTCGCGACCGAAGTGTACATGCGGAAGCGACGGTCGTGGAAAGTCAAGGTCGCCGTCGTGCTCGTCGCGAACGTTGTGCTCTGGCTGCTCAGCAACGGCTTCCACGCCGCAAACGTGCACATGACCTCGTCTCGCGTAGTCCCCGTGCTCACAGGCGCAGATTTGTTTTCAGCTCCAAGCAGCAGTGCGAGTGTCGACGACAACTCGACCCCTGTGTCGCCCTCCACAGCAGGAACAGCAGTGCGTGATACGATCCTCCGCAGCGCCGTCCAGGCCCACCAGCAGCCGCAGAGCAGCGTCAAGTGCGACCGCGAGTCGCCCCGCCGACTCCCTGCGCTCGTGGAATTCGGGTTTACGACTCGCGACTGGTTCCGAGACTTGTTGCCAACGGCTCCAGCTTCAGAGGGCTCGCTCAGGCTCAAGGTGTCGGAATTACCCGAGGCTTCTTCGTCAGCATTCCCGGTCGCGCTCTCGCCGGCACGCAACCTTTTCATCTACGGACTCCACCTGATGAACGACTTCTTCCGAGACCCGTCAGCCAAGTCGACCAATTCCGACTTTGAACTCAAGCTACCCAGTGGCTTTGACAGCGCAGAGAAGAGTGACGCGGCAATGGTGACGGCTTTCTACGACGCGATGGGTGCCAAGCTCAAGACAGTCTTCAACGCGTCGTACTTTGCAAATTTCCGGGTCGAGAATGCAGAGCTGGAGTTTGTGAACTACAAACTGTCCCCGCAAGTCACCTTCGAGGGCATCACGTTCGACATCCCACTCGACGACAGCGAGCTGCGGCGGCGAGTGCAATTCATCAAGAATGACACAACCCAAGAGGTGGTTTATGGGGACGACGACGGCATTTTCGAGATCAACGCCAAGGAAGAGTGCAGCTGGAACGGCTGCGTCATCAGTCCGAAGGGAGAGAAAATGACGGCAGCGGCGGTTGACTACGGAAGCCAAGTGCGTGCGCTCTCGATCTGCGTGGACAGCACCAGCGGCGCAGAAGACCGTGTTGCAACGATGGATGGAGCCATCTCCAAGTGCTCGGCAAAGTCAGACAGCTCCATGCTCGTCTTCAGCTTTGCGAAGCGCATCACTGGTGATGAAATCGTCAGTGAACTCAATAGCACAGCTGGGCTTGTTACATTGAAGAACCCGACCAAGTACTACACCGTCACTGTGGGAAGGTTGTCTTGGCAGATCTCGGACATTGCCGCGAATTATCACGCTTCCTGTCAAGCGGACAGCGGCTGTGACGGTCTGAGCTTTCCACTCCAGGTTGAAAGT
Source organism: Globisporangium polare (assembly GCA_023333845.1). Taxonomy (NCBI): domain Eukaryota; phylum Oomycota; class Peronosporomycetes; order Pythiales; family Pythiaceae; genus Globisporangium; species Globisporangium polare. The sequence goes on along the minus strand of JAASFQ010000287.1, from coordinate 22,999 downwards.
GACGAAAAGGAGAAGAGAGGGATCGTGGGCAAACAGCATTTGCCGCTCCAGCAGCTGCAAAAGTACTCGTCTGCATCCTCTTGGGGGACGATGCTCGTGAGCGTGAACGTGCAGGAGATCGACGACGGAGGCGCACTGAAAGGCGACTTTGTGTTCCCTCGAAACTTCAAGAGCATCAAGTCTTGGGACGGCATCGAGGGTCAGTACTGCGAGGTCGAGCGCGGCAACTTCCTCGACCTCGTCGTGCGCAACCACCTGTACTCGGAAGACTCGCTGCAGCCTGCGTACATGTCGGCGCTCTTCTGGCTGCTGCAGAGCGCGGTCGTGAAGGAGTCGCGGACACTTTCAGAGGAAGAAGCGACGACGACTCTCGACTTCTCGGGCAACGTGGAGTGGGTCGACGCGGAGCTCTCGATCCCGCGCTTCTCTGCGATCCTCACATGCTCCGGGTGTGCGCTGCTGCTGCTGCTCAGCGTGGCGATCCAGTTGGGTGGTAAACGCCGAGAGGCGCACATTGAGAAGTTCTTTTACGCGCATCACCTGGCTTGCCTAGTACTGGACGACCGGGACCTGCCGCGTCACCTAATCAAGTGCGACCTGTTGAGCGTCGCGAACGACAGGCTGGGCAGCTCCGAGCACCTAGACGAGTTCGAGATCTCGGGGCTGGCGCTGATCCACTGCAAGGACCCGGGTAACGTGCTGTACGTGCCCAAGCGCCAGTCGACGTCCATGTCATCGTTCATGTCCGGGTGAGCAAATATAGCCACTCCTGTAGAGAATCCAATGGAGAGAGAGAGAGCCCTTAGTGTTGTGAAGAAAATCCCAGTGTCCTTGTAGAAATAACACGAAAGCCGAGCTTAGCTCTGCCGCAGAGATAGCCGACGGTGACCACACGAGAGCGCTCATACATCTTCGCGAAAGCTCAACACGGCAGAGACCCTGCACGGCGTGTGAACTCGTAGACGGTGGACTAAACTCACGCGTGCCGCTCGTGTCTCGTGGCGGAAAAGCGCGTGAGAGGGTGGGTGGAAGAGCTCCATATCTTGGACGTAGCGAGGTGTCAAGTAATAATCCCACGCATCGAGAGCAAGTCTTGCTCGAGAAATATACCGACCCAAATGTTACTAAACGCTAGTGCTCCTACTGCTTTTAGTGACTTAACCCACGCAAAAGATTACTTTGTGAGGCCGAAACATGCGAGTCCGTTCAATGATTCGAAGAGCTCACGAGATCTGTCCGTCCGCTGCTCACAGCCGGACTCACCGCCCAAGACTCCACCACTGAGAATCGGCGATGGCGGGCGGCTCGCTCTTCCGCGTGGGCGACAACGTGGAGCTCTGGCGCGTGCTCGCGTACCTGAGTCTGCTCGTCGCGTGCATCATCTTGCTCGAGCAGGCGCTGCACCTGCTCAAGCACAAGCTCGCCAAGTACCCAAAGTACCACGACATGATGAGCAAGGTCTTCGGCGGTGCGTTCACTGTCTATGTATGTGTTGCTGTTGTGCATGTGGCCCTAACGCTGTGCATCTCTTGTCTTGCAGAGCTCATGGTGCTGGGCTTCGTGGGCCTCGTGCTCAAGCTCTTCAAGGAGTTCTCGCACGCCAACGCCTACAGCCGCTCGATGATCGCGTTCCAGGCGGCCGACCTCACGGTCTTCATCCTCGCGATGGCGCTCATCCTGCAGGCAATCTGCGTCTTCTTCCTGTTGCGCTCGAAGAACGTACAGGTGGACAAGGCCGAGCTCGTGAGCTCCGAGCACCTGCTCGACGTCATCAACAAGCACGCAGTCGACAAGGTTGCAGGCGGTCAGTCGCTCTTCAGCCGCGTGTCGTCCTCATTAGCGCAGGCGAAGGAAAACGCCACAGCCGCGACCACCAGCACCATTGGTGGCAGCAGCAGGATCGGCACGACCCCGGGCACGAAGATCCGCGAGTCCGACTTCCCCGAATTAATCCAGATGCGCATCCTGCGTCACTTCTTCCTACGCACGCACAAGCTGCCGGAGCTCTTCCCGTTCTCCAAGTACCTCCGCCAGGCGCAAGACAACCAGATCACGCACATGATCGAAGTGGAGATGTCGACGTGGATCATGCTCATCGCCGTCGCCTGGGGGCTCGAGAGCGTCTCGACGCTCGTCCAGCGGCACTACGACCTCGAAGAGCGCCGCTCGATCGTGTACGTCTTCCTGGTCTTCTCGTGGCTCTCCGTGCTGCTGCACCTCGCTGTGCTCATGTACATGCGCTGGGCAACTGAGCAGATCCTCTCGGCTGCGGGAGAGCACTTTGGCCGGACGACGAAGCTCAAGTGCCTGAAGGCGGTCGCTGACAGCGAGGTGCAGGCTGAGGGCAAGGAGAGCGTGGCCGACGCGATCGGGACCATGGAGATCGTCCGCGACACGGAGCGAGAGAAGAAAATCCAGCGCCGCCGGTTCCACATCACCGAGCACGACACGGGCTTCCAGCTAGTCGCCACCATCTGCCGGAACCTCGCGAGGATATGTCGTCACAAGCGTTCTAGCAGCGCACAGGAGGCGGCATCGGCGCTTGCTGCTGCAAATACTGGCGACGCAGAGGCTGGCACGGGAGCACCGCAGCAGCAGCCACCGCACAGCTCGCAGAAGGACGCGCTGTACCTGCGCTGGTTCTCACGCAAGGCGTGGCACTTTGTGGTCATGTGGCTGCTCATGCTCAACGGCCTCTACGTCGCGCTCTTCTTCCAGTGCGTGCTCTACGAGCTGGTCGACGACTTCCGTGCGCTGGACACGCTGGTCATCATCTGTGCGCCAGTGTCGCTCGTCGTCAACATGATCTTCTTTCAGAGCCGCATCATGCGCAGCTTTGTGCTCGTGTCCTGCATCGTCCGCGTGGACGACGCAGCTCTGGGGGACGTGATCGACCACTTCACAGAGACCGTGGAGCTACGCGCTGAGTTTGTCGCGACTGTGACGAGCTTCATGGAGAAGCGGCAGCTGACGATCGCGGACATGGAGGCCGAGTTCGAGGCCAAGGACACCGAGAAGACCGGACTGCTAGAGGTCGAAGACGTGCGCCTCGTGCTCCGGCACTTTGGGTTCACGCTCTCGTACTTCCGCTTCAACAGCGTCGTGAAGCTGCTGTTCACGCTCCAGGGCACGCAGGTCGAGTACGCGCAGGTGGGGAAGCTGCTCACGTTCGCAAAGCAGCACGACTCGGTGCGTAGACTCTACGATGAGACGTCCCGCATGCGGAGTCTTGAGGACACGGACGCTCTTGGGGAGTTAGAAGAGTTCCATGACAACCGAGTGGCGCCTCTGGTGCGCCGAGCGAGCTCCAAGGCCGCGCGCTCGCTCTACCAGCTCGACTATGCAGAGAAGGAGGTGGAGATTTAAGTTGCGATGCTGGTATAGAGTGTGTATGATAGCGAGCAGTCGGTAGACAGAGACGAAGTGCATGAGCGCATGCTTGCGGGCATCGCGAATTGCGTGCTGAACCACGGTGATTCTGCACTGGTGGATACTTTTTTGCGCGTTCCCATCGTTCTGTGACCTCGGAGGGCAGCGCTCTATTTGAGCAGAAGAACTATATTAGAGCCGCGAATCCATTTCAAATAGGGCCGATTGAAGGCGGTTTGTCAACTCCATAGTGAACGCAAGTGAGATGACAACTCTCCAATTACAAGACCGAGCTGTTGGTCGTCTCACTTGCGTTCACTATGGAGTTGGCAACCCTTCAATTACAAGACCTTTCGGCCGTGACCCCTCCTTCCTCATAATCGCTTCGAAGCTTCGAGAGCCAACGCAACGAGCGCAACGCCACCAACCCCCATCGACGCCTCTTCATTCACGAGACCGCCATGGCCGCCGAGCAAGCCAAGGACCGCGGCAACCGCGACTTCTCCGCCGGCAGGTTCGCGGACGCGATCGCGAGCTTCTCCGAGGCCATCGCACTGCACGCGAAGAACGGCGAGGCCGGGAACCTGCACGTGTACCACTCGAACCGCTCGGCCGCGCACCTCAAGCAGGGGGACAGCGCCAGCGCGCTCACGGACGCCGAGCAGTGCATCTCGCTCAAGCGCGACTGGACCAAGGGCTACTCGCGCAAGGGTGCCGCGCTCTACTCCCTGGGGCGCTACGCGGACGCCTACCGCGCGTACAAGGACGGGCTGGCGCTCGAGGCCTCGAATGCCGCGCTTCTCGACGGTCTCCGCTCCGTGGAGCGGAAGATGGCAGCGCCTGCAGCCTCTGCGGTGCCACCGCGTGCGGCACCTGCGTCTCGCTCTGCTGCGACGACCTCTGCGAAGACGCTCAAGGAGTTTCTGCTGGCGGACAAGACTGCGATGTTCGGACTCTTCCAGTTCCTCATGCGCTGGGTGCTGCTGCTGAGCTTCCTGCTCTACTGGATCCCCGTGGTCGTGCCGGCGTACGTGGCGTTCGGGCTCTTCTTCAAAGTGGCACTCTTCAACCACTTGAGCTACCTCATGTTCACGCACGGTGTGCCAAAGTGGCAGGCCGCGTACGCGCAGCGCCTCGTGCTGGACCCGTCCACGCAGGCGCTCTTCTTCTGTCTCGTCTTCTGGGTCTCGGCGCCCTTCTCGCTCGCGATGATCCCCGTGTTCCTGATCGAGATGGTGCACTTTGCCGCCTACAGCGCGAGTCTGCTGCAGGTGATGAAGCTCGCAAGCGTGTCGGCCGCGGCGAGCAAGCTGCTGAGCCCCGTGGCGGGCGCGATCATCAGCGACCCGTCGTTCGCGACGCTCCCAGCGCAGTCCAAGTGGGCCAAGCTCTACCACCGCATGCCGCAGGTGGCCGCGAACATGGAGGTGGGCATCGGCATGGCGCTGCTCGTGGAGATGCTCACGCCGGCGCGCAACTTTCTGCTTACGATCCTCTACTGGCAGCTGTTGCGCGTGCGCTACATGATCAACCCGCAGCTGGTGGAGGCCTTCCGCGTGCTCAACGCCAGTATCCTGACGCTCGTGCACCACCCGCGGTGCCCGGCGGTCGTGGCCACGGTCTACGCCAAGATCCAAAAGTTCGCCATCAGCATGGCCGACGTCCAGCAGGCGCAGGCGGCCAACGGCGGTGGCGCTGCGGGCCTCGCGTCCAAGTGCACCGTCATGTAGAGATTGTCAGAAACAGAGAGACACTAGGTGTAAAGAGGGTTTTCATAAAAGCCAAGACTTGCATGTGAGGCGTGTGTGCCGTGTGTGTGTATTGATTGATTGCTTACTGGGGCTGCCGGTGACTGTCGCTCTCTGACGTTGAGTGGCTAAACTCAGTCTTCGTCGTCCGACTCATCTATTACGATCACGTCCCACGCGCGCGCCGCTCGCGGGCGCATCTGGCGCGTAGAGGTAGAAGTGGAGCTGCGGCTTTGCGACTGGTGGCGCGTGGACGAGTGGCTGTTCTTGAGGCGCTGCTGCTTCATGGATTCCTGGATCGACTGCTGGCGGCCGCGGGGCGACGCGAACGCTTCAGCGGCGGCGCTGGTGGCTCTACCAGGAGAAGAACGCGAAGCCTCAGGAGAGGCCGACTCGAAGGCGTCGTCCTCGTCTCTCGCCTGCTGGCTGCGAGCCGCTGGTGCCGACGGACGCTCTCCTCCGGGTTCTTCCGTGTCTTCCTTGTGCTCTTCACTCTTCTCTTCGAGGTCCGCAACAGTGCCATCTGCTCGTGGCAATGGCACAGCTGCTGCTGCGTTCGTCTCGCTCTGTACGGCCGTGGTCGTCTCGGGCTTCTTCCAGTCGGCGGCTGCGTTGCTCTCAATAAGCTGGCGCAGACGCGCCGTGGGCGTGAAGTACGGGTCCTCCGAGCGCATGCCCTGGATGTCGCGGATGCGCTGACGCGGCTCGGAGGACTCACGCTTGGGCGGCGACGGGTCTCGCGCGCGCTCCCCCATTCCAGCTGATGCTGCTGTCTCGGAGGCTGCCGCCGCGGTCGTGGTGCGCTTGCTCAGTGTACCGAAGCCGCTGGCGTTCATGGCGCGGCGGCAGCGCAGCGAGAGCGCCGTGACGTAGTTCTCGGTCCACGTCGTGTTCGGAAACGAGCCAGTGGCGTTCGCGTGCGCGAAGAGCGGCAGCTTCCACACGTGACTCAGGTACTCGTCCAACCCGTAGCATTCGACGCCCTGCAGCAGCAAAATGTCGTGGCGCGGCGAGCTCCACCAGCGCGGGAACTCGTTCTTGGCCGGGTCGGCGCGCAGCGACGTCACCACGCGCCCCACAACGTCCACGAGCTGGTTCGGCGGCAGCACGAGGATCTGCGTACGCAGCAGGCGGAAAAGGTCTACGCGCTGCAGCAGACGGCGGCACTGCGTCGTGGTCAGCAGCCAGTAGCCGCGCTTTCCGCCCAGGATCGACGGGGTGGCGCTCAGCCCCTCGTTGGGGTCTGCCGAGTTCTGCACACGCAGGCGGCAGCAGCGCTCCAGGTCCAGCGCCTCGGCCAGCAGCTCCACCATGGGCTGCCCAACGAGGTCCAGCAGCGAGTCCTGGATGAAGTAGCGCCACTTCTCGAGCCGCTCGAGGTCGTCGCGGCACGTGCGCGTGTCGGGGATCCCGAACGCGAACACGATCTTCGCGAACCTGTTGTGGCGCGAGCTGCTATACGTGGTCGTCGGTCGCAACTGTGTCATGGAGCCATGGACGCTGCCATGATGAGAAACAGTTCTTCCCGCGCTCTGGGTCGCAGCGGACGAGAAGTACGGATGCGACGAGGCTGCGCTCGAGGAATGGGATACAACCGACGCCGTTGGCAGAGGTCGCGCCTGTTGTCGCAAGCGCTTCTCGTTCGTCCAGGCAGCGATCACGGCCTTGACGCGCTTCGTCAGGACGCCCACCGTGGGCCACAGAGCCACATCAAACTTGGCCGCGCGGGTGCCAAAGAGCGACGACTGGCTCACCAGCTGGTTGGGTAACGTGCGGCCTTTGAACCAGCCGTCCTTGTACACGTAGAAGAGCAGGATGACGTCGTCGAGCACCGAGATCCACCACGGAGCCACGTGGTTCGGGAAGCCCACGTCCGGCAGCTCCTGCAGGCGGCGCAGCGCCTCCAGACGCTCGCGCTGGTCCTTGTCCGGATCAGCAGATGGCGGAGACAATGTGGTGGCGGTTGTCGCACTCGGTTGGTCACTCTTTGCGGTCGCGTCTGCTAGTGGCGCAGCTTCAGCACTTCCAGTTGGCTCGTCTACTTGTCCACTGGCGATGAACACTGGCTTCTCGTCATCAGCAATGTCTGCTTTTGTGTTAGCCGCTTCGCTAGCAGTTGAACTTTCTTCGGGCTTAGGAACCTCGTCGCTCTTGACAGCGTCTTCAACCTGGACGTCACTCTTGACAGCAGCAGTCTTGTCATCAGCAACAGTGCCTTCAACAGCAGTGTCGGCCTTTGTTGGACAACTGGAGGACGCAGCAGCGTCTCCACCAGTGGTCTTCGCTGAAGTGTCCACATTCAAAGGACTTGGCCCTTTGTCTTCAGGCTTCTCTTCTTTCTTGGACGACAAGTTGAAGGACTCAGGCAGCATGCCGCTCTTGATGATATCCTGGATCTGCCCGCGGTCCTGGAGCTGTTGCAGGTCATTGATGAGCGAGACCATGGGCGACGGCGCGCCGATCTTGCTCCGGATGATCTTCTGCACAAAGTACATGCGCTCGACCTGCTGCAGCCGCGCGTTCGCGTCGCGCTGCGCCTTGTTGGACGTGGGCTTGAGACGCAGGTTCTTCGGTAGCACGACCGAGCTCATCTTGACCAAGTTCATCTCCTTGAGCATGGACGCCACGAAGCGGAAGCGGCCGGCGAACTGGTCGATCATGCTGGTCTTCGTGGCGCTGCTCAGCGGCTCGGGTATCTCGCCGTTGCTCAGCGGCGTGTTGTTCGCCAGCGACGTGCCCGCGGCCACGTGCACGCAGTGCGCCACGTACTGCTGCGTGTACACCTTGAGCTCGTCCACCGTGTAGAACTTGAGCGCATTGTAGTTCTTGATCATGTCGTCCCAGCGGCCGTAGCCGTAGGTCGCGAGCAGCTCGGCGATGCGCTCCGTGTACATGGAGATGGACGGGATCGACGACTTCATCTGGCGCTCCTTCTTCTTCGCGGCTGCGGTGCCAGCGCCACCACCAGAGCCGCCTCGTTCAAAGTCCTCGTCGTCCATGTCTTCGTCTTCGTCCTCGTCGTCGGAATCCTCCGAGTCGTCCGAGATCACGTACTCCTCGTTGTCCTTCTCTTGGCCGCCCTTTGGTTTCTTCGAATTGCGTCTGAAAGTGTTGTTCTCGCCATCGCTGTCGTCCATCAGATACGATTTGACTGGCTGGCGGCGTCGTTTCTTCAGTGGTGAGGGCTCGATGGGTTTCTCCTCGACCTCCTGGAGTCCGATGACCTTGGTCCAGAAGTCCGGGTCGTCCAGCGCCACCTGCTCGTCCGGGTTCGTGGAACTCACGAACGTCGCCTTGGAGAACGATGACATGAGACTCTTCTTCCCGTCACCTTCCGCCTTTGGGTCGTGCACAATCTTCGTACTGCGACTGAGGATTTGGTCGATACTCTCCTCGCTAAAGCGCTTGCTCGCCGCTTCGGCGTCGCCGTCCTTCTCCTCTTTGAAGATCTCGTAGGCGCCGTGCTTGAGCAAGTGCTCGATCTCCTCTTTTGAAGGGCCACTGGCCTTTAGCTTGCCTCCCTTCGACTTGGCCGTGAGAAGCCCGCCGGCTTCCTTGCTACGGATGCCGCCTAGCACCGCCTGGTCCAGTCCGAGCTTGAGCGACGCCTGGTGGAACATATGCAACTCGTAGGTCTTGGACGTGAGCAGGCGGTAGATCTTGACGCTCTTCTTCTGGCCGATGCGGTGGCAGCGCGCCTGCGCCTGCAGGTCGTTCTGCGGGTTCCAGTCGCTGTCGTAGATGATGACCGTGTCGGCGGCCGTCAAGTTGATGCCGACGCCGCCCGCGCGCGTGCTCAGCAGCATGATGAACGACTCGCTGTTTGGGTTGCAGTAGCGGTCGATCGCCGCCTGGCGGTCGTTGCCCGTGATGTTGCCGTCGATGCGCTCGCAGTGGTACGCGCGCAGACGCAGGTAGTCCTGTAGGATGTCGAGCATGATCTTGAACTGCGAGAAGATGAGCACGCGGTGGCCGTTCTCCTTGAGCCGCGGCAGAAGCTTGTCGAGCAGCACGAGCTTGCCAGAGGATGTCACGAGGATCTCCTGGATCTGACGCGCCATGTCCTCCTGCGCAGTATTCTTCTGCTGCTGGATGCGGATGATCTCCTGCTCCTCCACGCCCTTGATCAGAAAAGGATGGTTGCAGCACTTGCGCAGCTCCATCGTCACGTTCATTAGGCTCGGCGTCTGCGTCTTCTTGCGTCCTCGCTACATTTACACACACACACACACAGTGACAACAATGTTAGCCAACAACCAATGTCAATACGCATACGCCGAGCTACACGAAAAACACGCACCGCGAGGAACTCGGTGTTCATCTCGTAGATCGCGCGGTAGTACTGCTTCTGCAGCACCGTGAGCTCCACCTCGACGATCGTCTCCTCCTTTGGCGCGAGCGACTTCTCGACGTCCTCCTTCATGCGGCGCAGCAGGAACGGCTTGAGCTCCGCGTGGAGCTGCTCGACCTGTGACATATCCTTGAGATCCCCGAAGCGCTCGAGGAAGCTCTCCATCGAGTCGAAGCGCTCCTGGTCGAGGAAATTGAGCAGCGTCCAGAGCTCCTCGACGTTGTTCTGCAGCGGCGTGCCCGTGAGCAGCAGGATGTTCTCGTACTTGAAGTTCTTGTGGATCAGCGACGAGAGCTTCGAGCTCTTGTTCTTCAGGCGGTGCGCCTCGTCCACCACGAGCACCTGCCAGTTCACACGCGTGAGCTTGGAGAAGTCCGCCGTGGCGCACATCTCGGGCGTCGTGATGAGCACGTCGAAGCGGTAGTAGCTGTCTTTCTTCACACGCGACAAGGCCGTGGCTTTCGAAGCACGGTACGCCGGATCGTTCTTGATCCGGAGTTGCTCGGCGCGCACGTACTCCTGCTCGGTCAAGAAGAACTCGTACTCCTGCAGCTTCTTCCGCGCGTTTGCCGAGCCGTGGTACACGACAGCATCCAGGTACGTCCAGTTCATGAACTCGCGCTGCCAGTGGCCGAGCGTCGAAAGCGGCGCGATGATCAGGTACGGTCCCGAGAGCTCCTCCACGGCCGCGAGGTGGTTGATGTACGTCACCGTCTGCACCTACATTTATTGCAACAATTGCATCGTCAGTTTATTTTGCGCAGCCCTGGCAATCGGAGATATGCGCGTAGGCGTTTCTTACGGTCTTGCCCAACCCCATCTCATCCGCGAGCAGCGAGTTGCGGCCCTGGTACCAGTTGAAGAGGATCCAGTTGACGCCCGTGAGCTGGTAGTCGCGCAGCTCAAACTGGTTGCCTTCTCGGAACGGCGGCGGGTTGGACGCCGAGTAGCCGCGGAACTTGATCTTCCGGTTCTTCTTGCGCGACGTGGACACCGGGCGGTTGTAGCGCACCACCACACGCAACAAGCGGTCCTCGTAGACCTTGACGGCAGCGTCGTCATCCACGTCGTCCTCGCGCTCCCACGTGAGCTCGTCGTACGCGAGCGACTTCCACTTGACGTAGAAGTAGCGCCACTTGGTCTCGGTCTCGTCGTCCGAGTCCACGGGCGAGAAGTCGTCCCCGGGGCGGTCCTGGATGTCGAGGATGCGGTCCACAATGCGGAACTCGGGGCTGAAGTACTCGTCACCGTACATGCTGCCGTTGAAAAGGCCCATGAGCTCCTTGTCGCGGAAACGCTGGATCTTGCCCTTGGCGTTCTTGTCCACCTCCAGCAGCGCCTTCTCGTTCTCCCAGCTCACGTGGAGGTGAGAGAGGCCCTTCCACTTGACCAAGAAGCGCTCCTGGGTCTGCGAGACCTCGTTGATGTTGGTGGGTGTAGATGCAGTCTTGCCTGCTGACGAGGGTTTAGCTGGGGTTGTTGGCTCGGCCTTCTTAGCAGCAGGCGTACTGGTGGTGTCAGCTTTGGCAGCACTGCTGGGGTCTTCCATGACGACATCGTCGCCATCCTTCTCCTGCTCTACCTTCTGCCCACCTGCCGTTTCAGCGTCTGCTTCTCTGGCTGCTTTAGCTAGCGACTTGACCTCCTGGACCTCGTCGTCATCGTCGTCCTCTAAAAAGATGGACATGTTCTGCAGAAAGCGCGTGTTCTTGTTGGCGCAGATCTTGTCCCATTCCTTCAGCGTGTGCACCTCGCGCGCGATCACCTTACCGATCACGAACACGTTCTCGTCGTCGCTGTCGCGGGCCTTGCCGCCGGACGCCACGAACTCGCTCTCGCTCATGCGGAACTCGTCATCCGAGTCCGTATCGTCGGAGCTCTTGGAGTTCTTTGAGCTCTTGCCGGTCTTCTTTTTGCCCTTGCCCTTGCCGTCAGTCCTGCGCGCGGGTTTCGTAGGCGCCTTCCGACCACCACTGCTCCTTTCACGACGCTGATTGCAGATATCCATCACAGTAATTAATTTCCACCCCTCATCCACACAGCATTAACACACTGAACACACAACGTACAGGCTTCGTGATGTAATCCAGTCGGGAATCCTCGTAGTCGTCATCCAGACCCGTGAACGCGATCGGAGTCTTTCGCGCGCGCGAGCTGCGGCGACGGTTGGCCGACGCGTCGTCCTCGTCAGCTTCGTCCACGAGGTCTTCGGCGGCGTCCTCATCCGCTTCCTCTTCCTCCAGCATCTGCATACATAGCAATATTAAGGGTTGGTGCATTTAAATTTTCACAAGCCAAAGCGTATCCAAATACAACCCACCTGCTCGTCAGTCTGCGGCTCATACTCCTCCTCCTCGTCGTCTGCTTGCTGAGTGCGTCTGCGCTTCTTCGCAAAAGGAGCGGTGCTCAATTTTCCTTCTTCTACGCTCTCGCTCTCGTCTTCTTGCTCGCCGTCTTCGTCCGCGGCTTTTTCGTCGACACCCTCGTCTTCATCGATCGCGTCGTGCTCGGAGGACGCGTACTCCACGGTTCGGCGCGTGCGGAGCTTCGGGCGACTCTGTAGCACGTTGACAGATACACACATATTCGCAGACGCAAGTGAGCTGCCTGTCTTTGCATATACTATCCATGGAAACGCAACCAATAACAACTGCCTCACCACTCCTTGCGCTCCATTGGCGTCCGATTCGGATTCCGAGTCGTCGATCTCCACGACAGGCGGCGCACTGTACTTGTTGGCGCGCTCCGAGCGGCGTGCGTCCTAGAAAGGCACATAGAGCATATAGAGGCACACGCATATGTTAACAACAGGCGTCTGCTGATCTGGAGGGCGATCGATCCGTCGGCCGCGCGTACGAACCATCATGCGCTGCGGGTGCTGGAGCTCTTCGTTCGTCTGCTGTGCGCGCGCTTTTCACAAAAACAAAAAGACCAGACTCCCGAAGAGGCTTTTATTTGTATTTATTTTGTATTTCACGTGTATTTTGTCCATTTTGCTGAAGAAGGGGGTAAGCTAAACTATGCTATTCGATGGGAGAAAATCCGAGAATGAGTGGTTGGAGGCGCGCGATTTTTTTGAATGCGAAGAACCTGAGTGCATTCAAGGTTGAACAGAGAAACAAGCGAATTCAACTCCATGTCGAGGAAAAGCATACACGCGAAGCCATTTTGCGCATGTGTGAATGCAAGCTACAAGTTGGTGTCCACTTGGCTCAGCAGTCGGGCGATTCCGTGTGAGGTTCCGGCGCTTTGGTTGTGGTGAAGGTATAAAAGTTGCAAGTCGGCCAAACTCTAGGATACCCAAACAGGACCTCAACAAGCGGCGAGAGTCAGCTATGAGTGCACTCTCCGCTGAAGAGCGCTCCATTCGTGTTGGGTTTTCTTGCAAGCGTTCGAGACCAAGTGGACGCAGTACAGTGTAGCAGACGTAAATCTCGAATCGGCACCTTAACCAGCTCAAGCGGTCAATTGTGACCGGCAAGTGAAGACCGCGCTACATGTAAGTCGCCAATGCAACTTCTTCGCAAACACGCTTTCCTGTGAAATCAAAGCTTGGCTTCGAGCCAAAGCGAGCATCGATTGCACAGGAAACGGCCCTTGAGAAACATAAATGGTATTTTTGAGCTAAATGATGATATATATATTATGTCCTGTATTCGAAGAAATGCATGAGCGACAAACTAAATTCAATTTGGAGGACCCTACATGTGATAGAATGAGGCGAGCACACTTCTTGCTTGTGATTTCGCATTCCGAGCTATTCTTGTCGGACGTTTGTCGAGCACGTGAGCGGTGAGCTCAACGCCGTCAGTTTGGGCAGAAGCACTGAACGTCTCCTGGGTCGCCGAGACAGCAGACTGTGCATGGCTCATCTGCAGTTGACCACGCCTGCAAAGCCTCTCATCGGCGGACTCATGGACTGGCAACGAAGGCCTCTGGCTCCGTCCATTTGGCCCAGTCACAGGCATGTGGTGCAGAGGTTTCTGGTGGACATGTTTTCCAGAGGTGCTGGATGTATTTTCGGATGCTCCCTCGCGCGAGTGCCTGTGCGTCTTTGTAACCGAGAAGAAGCGACGGTTCCCTCTCTCGAGTGCCGTGCGCCTTTTCTCTGCCCTTGACTTGGGTTCAGTATGTGTGCGGGTGTCTGTCAGCGCGTCAGCACAGTCGTCTGTCAAGTCAGCCAAGCCAAATCACCTTTTTTGGCGGACGCGAGCGATGAAGATGCAGCTCCAGGGCTCCACCACCGCCGTAATGCGCCGCGAGAGCGACAACCAGCAGCAGGAGGTGTGCGACGGCGACCTCAAGCGCGTCGACTCGTTTCCAGAGGACGGCGAGGAGCACTATGTCAGGTGGGTTATCCGCAAACACTCACTCACCCATGCCGCGTTTTTACCTTCAGACGACGAACTCACGCGTCTTCGTTTTATCTCTCTGTGTGTGCGTGTGTATGCAGTGAGGACGGCGAGGTCGTTGTCAAGACGGTGGATGACAAGAGCCGCGCGCTCAGGTACAGGCGTCTGGCGGCCGAGCGAGAGCGTGTAAGCGATAGAATGTTGACTTATAGAGATGAACGGTATGCGTCACTGACTGGCTGCACTTATGTTGTTACGGTGTGTGAGGTAGGAGGCGCGACAAGCAGCCGAGTATGGAAGCGCGCTGCTCGTACAAAACGAGGAGCTGCAGCTGCAGCTCGCAGCGCTCGACATCCAGTACGAGGCGGAGGTGGAGGAGCTCAAGGGCGAGCGCGACGCGCACAAGCGCCATCACGACCACGCGCTGCTGGAGATCGAGAGCTGGAAGCGGCGGTTCGCGCGTATGAAAGAGGAAAAGTTCGAGCTCGTGGCAGACTTCGAGCGCTTTGTAGCGCAGTGCACGTGCCGCACCGCTGGGGGTAGTAGTGAGGACAGAGTGGCCGAGCTCATGCACAAGATCGCAGAGATGGAGCTCGTGATGCTCGAAATGCAGGCAACAGAGCAGTCGAACGCGCACACGATTGCATTGCTGAAGACGTGGAAGCGCGAGACCGAGCACGAGCAGAAGGAGACGCACGAGCTGGAGATCGCTGAAGCGCAGCGCGACCGCTCGCTCGCGAAGAAACTCGAGGGCGACTTGACGCGGCTGCAGAAGAGCGTCGACCTGCTCACAGCAGAGAACTCACAGCTGTGGTCCCAGGCAGAGGCGTACGTCCAAGAGCTCACAGACAAGAAGAAAGAGACGCAGGCGCTGCTGGACGAGCTAGAGGAGATCCGGCTCGAGTGCAGCTCCAAGACGGAGCTGCTGCTCACGTCTGAAGCGAAGTGCAGCCGCGTGCAGCGAGAGCTGGCGCTGCTGGAGGACGTTTCGTACCTCTCACGAGCGTATATCGACCACGACACTGAAGAAGACGCGGACAGTGACGAAGACGTCGTGGACCACGTCAAGAACCAGCAGCAGAGAGAAGATATGCGGTTCTCAATATCAGATGAACAGAAGGAAGAGGACGTGACTACAGCAACATCATCAACAATGCGCGACTCGATTGGTTCGCCTGAGAGCCTCATGCCATCGCCTTTCACGGCTTTCCCCGCGTCCATACGAGCTGCAAATGGGACATCTGCTGCGGTGGTGAGCCCAACAGACCTGGCGAGCCACAAGAAGCTGCACCACTACTTCCACCTGACGGCGCAGAGCATCATCCACGAGAACAAGCTGCACGAGAAGTGCTTCAAGTCGTCCAGTCGATTCACGATCGACTCGTGGTACCGGGAGATCATCGCGCTCGACATCCCGTACCTGGAGTGGCATGCGTGGCTCATCAACCGCATCAGCCAGGTGGCGGCGTCCGTGCAGGAGGACGACAAAGAACCGCTTTTAAATATCACGACGCCCGACTCCAGCGCACGCAGCACGAAGGGCTTTGGTGGCTTCTTCCTGCGAAGAGACGGCGATGGCAGCAGCCCCGTCGGTGGCGCATCGAACCGCAGCGCGTTCCCCGCGATGACGAACTCGAGCGTGTCGCCCTCCAGTCGACCGCGCCACGTGCCGTTCTCGGTCGCTCGCGCGTTCTTCCGGCTGCTGCGCACGCGCAAGGAACCGGAACTCGACTCGTCGTCCGAGGAATAGAGATAACTAGCACTTGCCCATCAGCGCACACGTCACGCCCAGCCACGAATGAGCGAGAGACGGATCAGTGAGAAATACCTATTTTAGCGTTGTATTGATATCTCAATACAGCAGTGACCCGCAGACCGCGATCGAGACCGCCAGGCCGAAGCCGAGCGTCGCGCCCAGTCGGGCCATCGCCTCGGGCAAGTGCTCCAGCTGCTCATTGCGGAAGTCCTCGCTCACCTCCTTGAGCTGCGCGATGGTGGCCAGCAGCAGGAGGTTGCCCACGTGGCCCAGCACCGTGCCCAGCACGAAGAGCATCGCGTAGCTGACCGCTGCGAGCAGCAGGAAGAGCTGGTAGCTCCACTGGAAGTCTAGGAAGAGCGCCACGGACGTCTTGGCTTTGCCCATGCGGCGCGCGAACGGCGCGTCCTTCGCGCTCTTGACGATCTGGGAGTGATAGATTCACATTAAAAAAAATACACAACAAGATTGAGTTAGATAGCCAGCCATTAAGCAGCACAAAGTGCGCAGAGCCTCTTACCAAGAACGAGAGCGTGAAGTTCGTCACCGGCAGCGCGTAAAAGACAACGGCCCACGGGACCTCGCCAACCACAAAGTACGCGGTCGAGTACATCGCGATTGGCCCCGTGGCCACTGCGAACACGAGTTCCTCGAGCCCCACGACCGGAAGCTCGGGGGCGTATCTGCAGTAGAAGAACGCGGCGGACGCGATCGCCGCCAGTGCGCCAGTGACGTGCACAGGCTTTTCGTGCAGCACGTGGGAGACGGCGAGGCAGAGCAGGATGGCCGCGTAGTAGACGAACGACCAGCGCTTCACCTGGGTCTGCGAGAGCAAGCTGTGCAGTCGTAGTAATGCAGTTAGTGCACGCTACAAATTATACATAGCAGCAGTAATGAACCCTTACTTGATGACGATCTTGTTGTCAGCGCCGGCGCCGGCCTGGCCCGTCTTCATCGGCTCGAAGACGCGGTGGAAATTGCTGTAGACCGCGTTGAGGTTCGCCAGCATCTGCACGAGCGCGGCGATGGCCAGTGCACTCCATGCGTCCACATTGAAGGGCGACATGCGGTAGGACTCCGACGTGCCCAGCAGACTGAGCGTGATGAGCACGGGGCACACCGCGGCGAAGAGCGTGCGCGGGCGGATCGCAGACACCTGCGGATGTCAGAAGCGTCAGTTAGCTGAGCTGCTGGTGGTTAAGCGCATGTAGCGTCTCTGATTAGTTGCCACACGTACCACGCTCTTGGCGTACTGCATCGGCTTCGTATCGTCGCGAGCGCTGGCTGCCATCTTGACGCGCTGGGCTGGGGTCCTGTTCTTGTGTGGATATTCATCAAGCACACGTCACCGTTGGTGCATAGCTTAGTGTGCCACTGCTCTCGCCACACTCTTTTGAGACCCTGTAACCTTTGGTGCAATATGTAGTGTGTCACGATTGTGAAGTGAGACTACCACACCAGAGGCCGTGTTCTTCAGTAACTCTGGGAGAACATGGCTCCACTTGAAGTTGCTCTCTGCTTCTAGGCAGCTTTCTCTGATACCTGGGCTAGAGTTTGCTCCATCTGCCGGTTGGATTTCTCCTTTTACTTCTTCAGCCCGTGATGACGCGCACGCCGAGCGTCGCGACCTGGTGGATGGCCTTGGAGCCCGGCTGGCGGATGAACATCATGTTCGTGGGCACGCCCATGTGCTGTGAGACCCACTGCACGATACTCGGGTCGAACGCACTGCCGCTATCGGGGGTTGAGACGCTCACAAAGTCGATCTTGAGTTTCGGGTACATTAGGTCGAACATGCCGACCATGTCGTGCAGGTCCTGCAGCGCCACGCGTTGCTTCTCGCGTCGCTTCTCGTCCGCTTCAGTCACCACCGCGTTGTCGCTGGAGAGATCGGCGCACACGTGCACGATGCGCAAGTTGTGTGTCTGCTCGTTCTGGCGCACATACAAGATCGCCTTGTTGAGCACCGTCAGGTCGGGGCTCTTGCAGAAGAACACGATGGGCGGGAGGTGGATTGCCTGAAGCGCAGCTGTGATGGTGCGCCCGCCAATTGCGCCCGTGTGCAGGTGCTTCTTCCCGTCGCGGTTGCGCGAAGGACACAGACGCTGGAGCACGTAGAGCGCGAGACGGAGCATGACCACGCGCTCCAGCATGAGGAACATGATGGCTGCGAAGCCGATAAAGTACAATGCAAAGTACGTGAAGATCGCTGGGTCGCCCAGCAGATTGCCCAGCAGCCCGAGCAGGACCATGACGAGCCCAAAGACGCAGCTCCACCACGGTGCCTTCACGGCGCGCGGAATATCCTCGCGCTTGAGCTTGAGCAGCATGCAGCCGAACGCGAAGAGCGACATGACGCTGAGGAACGCGAACGTGAACACACCCGCCAAGATCGACGCGTCGGCGTGGAGCAGGATGACGAGGCTCGCTTGCACCGCGAAGAAGATGAGGATGATGTAGTGGTTCGTGCCTCGGTACTTGTTGACGGTTGTGAGAAATGCTGGCAGCACGCGATCGTACGCGAGGCGGCGCACGAGACCTGTGATGCCCACGTAGGAGGTCAGGACGCCGCCAGAGAGCACCACGAACGCGTCGATCGACACCCAGCGCTCGAGCCACTGGCCCGAGGATACGTGGCCCATGCGCGCCAAGACGATGTCGCGGTTCGCGTAGATACCGTCGGGTCCCTCGAGCGGTAGCACTGCGAGCGAGAGACACGAGAGCAGCACGTTGTAGATCGTCGCGAAAAACCACATGTTCTTGAGCGTCTTGCGGAACACGCCAGGCGCCTGCTCCTCCACGAACTGCGCCGAGGTCTCAAAGCCCGTGATGCCCAGCATCGCCGAGCTGTAGCCGAAGAAGACCGCTGTGAGCAGATTGCCGCGCACGAGGTCGCCAGCCACGTTGACGCTGGGGAAGTCGGTCTTGAGGTTTTCAAGAAGCACGTGAGGGTGCATGATTGCGTAGTAACCCGAGCAGCCGCTCAGCATCGTGAGCGTGACAACGTGAAGCGCGAAGATGACAAGCGCGACCGACGCGCTCTCTGCGATGCCGATGATGGACAGCAGCGCGAATGTGAATAGCAGCGCGACGGTCGAGCTGACGATGGGCAGCTCCACCTGCGTGTTGAGGTACTGCAGCGCAGACGTGCCCGAGACCACGCCGGTTGCCAGGTACGAGATGATGCCGAGTGTGGCTGCGACTGCCGCCGTGCGCTTGGACGTGGTGTTGAGCAGTACATTGTAGGAGCCACCGTTGAGCGGGATAGCGCTCACGGCCTCCTCGTAGATGAAGCGGAAGAGGTAGAGCACGACGGCGACGAGCACCTGCGTGAGCGGCATGAGCTTCCCGGCCTTGGTCGCCACAATACCGGACGAGTAGAGCACGCTCGCCAAGATGTCGTTGCCGCAGATGGCAGTGGATGGCCACTCGCCTAGCAGGTGCGACGGTGGAGCAGTCAGGTGTCCGCGGATCGCGCTCAGCTCGTCCGACGGGATGCCCAGGTCGCGCGTCTCGCCGTCCGGAGGATACATCCACAGCGGCAGCTCGGACTGGTCTCCACGAGCGCGGCCACGGATGGTGAAGTCCCGCACGCGTGCTGAGCGGCCGGGGGACGCCATGGCGTGGATGCCGCCGTCGTATGCAGCGCCGCCGCTGTCCTTGGCAGACAGCAGGTTCACCTTGAGCTCGTCCATCTTCTTTTCGGATCTCTCGGTCGTTTTCTTCCTCAAAGTTCAACTCGGGGGTCTCACCCACGAAAAAGGCACGCGCCATCGACTGCAAGAATCGGTGAATCGGATTTTGTAAAGCTGGCAAACGTTGCTGGGTGCTGAACCGAAATGGAATCTTATTCGTCAATGCGCATTGTGTGGAGACGAAAATGGCAACGCGCTGGATGGATGGTTGATGACGAAGAAGCAGACAGCTCTATATTGATACGGGCGTCGTACAGTACAGTACTTGTATGATACGTGGTGGTCTAATAAGAAATAATACGCGCCTTACTTGGCGAAGACGGTCGTGAGCGAGCCCACGCGCGATCGCTTCGCGAGGCTGTCGTCGTTCACGTAGCTGCTGATCGACAGCGCGCGGATGCGCTTCGTGGGCGAGTTCGCGGCGCTGCCGCTCTCGAAGCGCTGGCTGGCTGCGGCACTCTCAGCCGAGCACTTGGACGTACCGTCGCTCTTCTCGTTGCGGTTCGCCGTGTAGAAGAAGTCAAGCAGCAGACCGACAGCGTTCGCGTTGTCAGCATCATCTTCCTCGCGCAGCGCGCCGGATGCGTTCAGAATGGAGGTGCGGGAGAAGGATCGCGGCGACGAGGTGGAGGACTCGGACGTAAAGCCCTCGTCATCGGATGAGCTGCCATTGGCGCGGTTCTTGCTAGACCGCTGGCTGTGCTTCAGGGAACCGCTCTCGGCGTTCGAGCCACTTTCGTTGTCGCCTGGGGCTTCTTCTCGGTTCTCCTTTAGCTTCTTGATGAACGCAGCTTCGAGGGCGACCAGCTCAAGCTGCGCCTGGACGAGACGCACGCGGGATTCAGGAGTCGGGCTACACGGTCGGAACACTTGCTTGCCGATACACTCGCCTCCGGTGAACTTCTTGGTGATCCGCATCGGCTCGCAGTTCAGCTTCTGGGACAAGTACAGTCGTAGCATCGTGCCGCGCTCGATCGGGAGCAGTCCTTCCTTGAAGTAGTTCGTGAGCTGCGTGGCGTATCGAGACTCTTCGTCGGTCCACTTGCCCTTGCGAAGACCTGGTCGCGCCTTGCTCTTGGTCGATCGGTTCGAGTTCTTGACGGCACGCGCGCGCTTCGGGACAGTCTTCTTGCCGCCGGTCAGGTCGTCGTCGGCAACGTTGAACGCTGCCTCGCTGCTGTCTGCACCGATCGCGTCGCGGCTTTTCTCGAACGGAGCGGCATCTTCGCTCTTTGTTTGGTCCAGAGACACGTCGGCGGGAGCCGCATTGACTTGGGCATAACTCTGGGATGATTGAAGTTCCGGCTCGGGCTCAGCCTTGACTGCCACGGATCGAAAATTCACAGCCTCACTACTAGCAGAGCTAGAATATGCGTGATTCATAGACGAGTTACTGCAGTGCGAAGATGGAATGATGAAACGTAACGGCGCGAGCGTCGGTGCGGACGACGGCGGGGAGCGGCGCTGCTGGTCTTGGGCCGTGCTATTGTTGCTGCTGCTGCTGGCGCTGATCGAGGGCATAACGCGGGTGGGCGGGGACGCCGGGCGGAACGCCGGGAGTCGGATGGGCAGCGACGACGGGAAGTGTGCGCGCAGGCCCGGCAGCGCGGCGGCGTTCGGGAAAGCGGCGGCGGCGGCGGGGGGCGTGCGCAGGCTCTCCGCGGACGGAGGGTGGTGGATGAGGGAATGCATGTCCATGTTTTCGCTCTCTATTAACAATCTACACGCACACACAGCGAATGAAGATTTCTAGACGAAGAGGAAGGCGCGGCGGCTGCTTCTGGGGGTCTTCTTCTTCTGGGGAGGTCTTGCGGGGAAAGCGGCCAAAGCGAAAGTGAAAGAGAGAGCGGGAGTGCGGCCACGTCGAAGAAGATTTACGAATCGACATTCACTTTGGTACCCCTAGTTTAAAACACAGCTGAATGCGATGCGTTGATGGATAAAAGGGCGGACGCTGTGCTTTAAACGCATATACGGCCAATCATCGACCTGGAGGTCATGCTGCAGCGCGCGGATTGGCGACAAATGCTCACAATTGACAACACGCTGGGCTGTAGCCACAGGCGGTAAGTGTTTAAAACGCTCGTTGAAGTGCGTGATTGGCTGGCTCGCTTTGGCCAAAAGAGGGTTTTCTGTTTCCCGCACAACTTCAACAAAAAAGAACCGAGCGAGAGTCCGGAGGGGTTGCGCGCTTTTGATTGAGAGAACAAACACCGTCTTGCCTCAAGCAGCATTCGCGCGGGCTATTCGCACTCCAGCGCTGCAGTCGACCAGAGGCAGCAGCCGTGCAAAACGCAGATGTGACCGGTTCAATCACCAGCCGATCGATCAGCCGAGGCAGTCAGTCGCCTGAAACTGTACTGTAAACAAGGACGTTGAAGCGACGACCTGTCGCGGATTTCCAGCCAATTCATCTGCTGGGCAGATCACAGCGACAGCTTCAACGCGCGGGTCGGTCGGTTTCTGCGGTGGTGGGTTTTGGATGAATGGTTGGTTGGCTGGGAGCGACTCGTCTCTGCGCGAGGTTGAAGCGAGTCCCATCATGAGACCTCGGAACAGTTGGCCGCGTTCGAGAACCAGCAAAATCGTCGACCCAGCTGGTTTGTATTTTGGCCAATTATACGCAGTCAACACCTCGCTTTCGGCCAATAACAGACGTGCTCGACGCATTCACTGCGCTCGCATGCAGTGAATGCGAAGCAACGAGCCATTCTCTGGCCCGCAAACAGACAGAGACGGACCAGAGCTGGATCTGATGCCGGATTGAATGAATGGCTGGCTGGCTTTGCGCCTCGCCGATCAGCGCGCTGCTTTTGCATGCAGCGCATCCGTTTTCTGCTGTGGCACTCCCTTGGGGAACGAAGATTCCTCCACGCTCGCGAGGCTCGAAGCGCGCATTGCGTGAGGGAGGGAGAAACGAGCTGCTTGCTTGCTGCGATGTGGAAACAGATCTTGATAATATGCTCCTGTGTGTATGGACGTCTGCTTCGTATGCGCATAATGGCCCCAATTTCGCTTCGTATGCAAGCGCGCGCGGGAAAGTGATGCATCTCGATATGCAAATCACATGGGAGCCACTCGAGGCCAGCTTCGATGTCGAAGTTCGCTCGCTCGAGCCGCTTCAATATCGCTGCCGAAAACAAACGGGGATGGGCCGCTAATATTGGGTTAAAATCGATAGGTCAGATAAAATGGTGTCAAGTGATACAAGCTTTTCGTCTCGGCTCACCATGGTTCACAACGACGGCAACTCATTTCTCATTCGCCATGGACACCCTCAACGCGCGGTTCGATTGACGGCCTGGATCCTCGTACGGCGATAGCGCCAACTTTCAGCGCTACCACGTGAGCTGTGATAGACTCCGCCTGTCAGCTATGTGAGTTGTCAGAATCCACGCGCGTTCTCCCACAAGCAACATCCTCTGGAAGAAGAAATGCGGATCGCGCTGGTGCTTGCGGCCCCCGTGACGCTCTTCAGCGCGCTCTTGCTGCTGGGCGAGACGGAGAGACTGCCAGACTACCAAACGCTCAAGCAGGAGCACGCGCGGATGGGCGAGGGCGGCTACGACCTCATTAACCTTGTTCGTCCGCATCCTCGCGGGCGTGCTGCGCAAGGACAACAAGGTCCTCGAAGTGCGCAAGTACGTTGGCTTCTGTCATCTATTGCTACGTATCCGTCTTGAAGCACATCTGACACTACGTATCCTGTTGTTAGATTCGCGTCGTCG
>JAASFQ010000286.1:0-30223 GCA_023333845.1 Globisporangium polare | reverse complement strand
CTACTGGTTGAAACCAATCTCCTGGATGTTCCGGATGTCCTGCTGCGCATGGATCCCGTGCGCATTAGCTTGCCGTTCAACAAAATTACGCGCCTGGCGGCTGCGATCTTCGAGATCCCGACGCTGGCCGAGCCATCACTGGTGCTACTGGAGGTTAGCTTGGTGGCAACAGAGATCTCGTCTCTACCGGACTGGATGATGCGCGAGTCTTTCCCGCGTCGCGTGCAGGTCGTGGCCTCGATGACGCCGTTATGTGCACAACTGCAAGCCGCTCTCGATGCCGACAGCAAGGCTCTCGCAAAACAGATTTGCACCTCGTAAATCAGTTCGATTCAGATCCATGGGATTCGCGTCTCGTCTTTGGGATGCGGACGCCTCCGCGCTTGTCGAATGACTACCAGTCATGGAGTGGTAAAGACCTTGCATACAGTTTGTGAGCTCTTCACACACGACAGTATTTCTATGCACAGCAATACATGTGACTGGCTTACATGGATTTGGGCGCGACACGATGAGGCTGAAGACAAACATGTGGCTACGACCACGCCTTGCTCCAGATGATGCGGCGTCGGACGTCTTCAGCTGCGAACTTGAAGATCGATGACACAACGAACGAGTCCAACGCAACGTGGGCTGCAATTCTGCCGTGAGCTTGAGGCTTGATGACGCTCAGAAACGCCAGTTTGTGCTTCAAAGGCAGCGGAGACGGCAGCAACTCGGCTCGATGGTCTTCGTTAATGCGCCTGCACACGTTTTGTGCTGTGAGGTGTCCTTGCTCCAGTGCTCGGTGCGGCTCTACGAGTTCTAGAAAGCGCAGCTTCTTGTTCACGACCAGCGCATTATGAAGCGCGGAGTACGCTCGAGGAACCAGGTGACCCATCACCAGTCGAAGCTCTTGCAGCACTGGAACTCGATCTCTGTCCGCCAGAAACTCTGCAAGCCTCGTGGCGATGACGTCGTCGAACAGATTCGCGTTCAGATTGAGCGAGAGCAGCCGCCTACCGAGATCTCCGTCCAGCGCGTCCATGAGGTCGTCCAGGTTCTCATCTGATAGCCACGTGTCCGCCAGCACCAGATGCTTGATATTCACGCAGTGCTCCAGGATGGTGCTAAAAATCGTCTTCTCGAAACCGAATTGAAACCTTGACACGTCCAGGTAGCTGAGCTGGCGACCGACCTGAACTAGGAGCGTGTTAAGGGCAACAAATGCTCCATCCGTGCGCGGTATGTAAGTGAAGGTGAGCTCAATGCTGGGGCGGGCGTCGCTCACGTCTTCTTCTTCGATGTCAATGAGTTGGTCGACTTTCACCCATCCAAAGCCGAGTCCAGAAGGTCGTGGTTTGGACATTAAAGACTACCTTGTGAAAGAGCATTCTAAAACCTGTTTAAAACCGGCACCAACTTGAACAAGAGTGCATACCGGTACCGTAAATAACAATGCGCTGCCAGTCACAGAAAGCGCAATCGCACTTAAAACGGTCGGACCTTGAAGGGCCACGAGCACGACGGAGCAAACTCGAGCCTCGCGCACGTCTCGAACGAAGTCGTGCTTCGCGGACAACCGAGCGCGCCAAATGTGACTCGTTGTGTGCATTCGCATGGAGCGTCGAGTCCTACTCGCCGTGGTGCGTGTTTGACTGCTACGACCAGCTGGACATCATACCGTGGTGCTCGAGGGCATCTTTTCAGCTAAAGGCGGATTACCAGACAAGGCGAACTTGTCGATGGACTGAAACGATTGGTCTTGACACGCTCGCAGACTGCTCCAGCGTTCAGACTCGTTAGCTTGCCAGTCTGGCGCTTGCCGAGAGCCGTGAGCTCGGCGACTGGTTGCCTCTCATAGGAAGCGACGCGTGTGTGCAACGAATGCTCGCAGTTCCAGCTGCGGGAAAAGCACGCTGCTTACCGGTGGCGGCCCACTCACGCGTGCATGCGTCGACCGCACGACTGTACGAGCTCCTGAGTTTTCGAACCAAATGCAGTCGTGTGCGCTTTTCATCTGCGCGCTGCTTGCTTGTTGACGAAGTGGTAATGGCCCGCCTTCCTATCTCCGCTCACAATCGCAAGTGGCGGTCGCGTTGGAGCTGCTTCCCGCTTAGCAAGCGCTGCGCATTGTTGATTCAGCGGGTGACGGGCTGCATTTGTCGAGTCAGCAAGTGTTGCACAGAAACTGAGGTCCGACGTGTCTATGTCGTCACACGTCACAGCTTCCACTGATGTCCCACTGATATGAGCTCCTTGTGTGACGCACCAAGGCAGAAAATGCAACCGAGCATCTCCCAACTTGGCAGAAAGTAGAATCGCGCATACAGTTGAGAAGTCAAACATCTCATTTACAGATACCTCTCCAATCCAACGACGAAACAGATCTGCGGCGACGATTGGGGCGTTCTGGACCACGCGACAGACAATCGTTCAGCCACCAGGTGTCGCCGAGCGCATGGCAGAGCTGCCCATTCCCCAATTCGCTTCGTCCGAATCACCAGCCACCTGCTCTACTCCTATCGCCAGTGCACTACCAATGACGTTCTCCTCTCGCAGCGTTCTCGTCCTGCTCGCCACCGCCGCTGCCCTTACCGCCAGCAGCGTCTCGGCCGGGTCGATGCGCGCGCTCGCCACCAAGTCGTCGTTCACGTGGGTGGAAGATCCGCACGCGGCGGACCCGTGCACCGAAGAGGGGTGCGTGAACCACGTCAAGTACGGCTACAACGTCGTCCCGATCAACATCTCGACCGACGCGAATATCGTGATGCAGGAGGCGCAGCGCCCCGCGGGTCTCGCCGCCGTGCTCAACCTGGAGACGTACACGCAGCCAGGCTGCGGCATCAGCGGCTGCAAGACCACGAAAGTGCTGGGCATCTTCCCCAAGGAGGAGTGCTTCAACGTGCAGGTGAGCAAGGTGGCCGACCAGCCGGACGGCAAGACCACGCGCATCGACTTTGGCGGCATCTACTACGAGAACCTGCCAGCAGGCGAGCTCTACGTCAAGTACGAGCGCAAGAACTACCTCACGAACGCCAACACGTGCACGTACGAGGTCCGCCGCGGCTACAAGCGCTGGTTCTAGGCGTGAAACGCAAGTCGCCAGCGTATGTTATTATAAGCGGCAAGCTAGAGACCGAGTCTTGTCGCGGACACATAAGGACTTTGAATTGAAAAAGGTTCACGCCCATTTCTTCACATTGAACGATCACGCGCTCGTCATGGTCGGGATGTTGCCTTGTGGGCTGGTCGCCTGGACGGATGGATGTTCGTCTGCCGGTTGAAGCTGGAGTGATGGTCGTTTATCATCACGCCCCGTTCAGGTTCACATCTCGACGTGTGTTGACTCTTTACTGAAAATACGCCAACTTGAACGAGGAAGATCGACCTGCCTTTTCCCGCCATTTTGTTTCTGGCTGCGCACAGATCGTTTCCTGCATTCAGTCCCAGACTTGCGCCGACGAGAGAAGACCACGAGGACGAGGACGAGCAGGCCGACGACGACAAAGAAGTCGAGAGCATGAGCAGTGGCAAGAAGCAGGAGAGCATCTGGACGTCACTCTCGCGCCAGCAGCGCAGGGCGTCGGCGCGGCTGCAGCCCAAGCGTCTCGCCGCGGACGAAGACGGTGCGAGTGACGCGCTGCTGCCTCTGACGGTCGCCAAGAAGAAGCAGCGCACGAGCGAGGATGTTGTCGTCACGAAAGAGGCGATTCAAGTGCAACGGCAGCAAGAAGAAGAAGAAGGTGATGAAGAAGAAGAAGCGGGCGACGCCGGTATAGTGACTGATGGCGAGCACCTCTCCCAAGAAGATATTGAGCTACGTGACACTGATTCTTTTGTGTCTGAAGCGACAATCGTAACTGGTATGCCTGCGGGTCGTGTGTATGGCGTTGTTGGTGAGTATGAGTACGATGTGGCTGGAGACCACGCTATGGTGGATGGCTGGGGCGGTCGATCAGTTACTGGGACCAGTCGTGACCAGCACTTCGTGACACCAGAGAAGCACGCAATTTATCTGAACAGCAACGCATCCGCTGTAAGCATCTTCACGCCACGAACAGCCAAGATACCTCTGCATGAGAAGAAGAAGGTGAGCGTGCACTTGCACACGTTTTCATTGATTATTGCCATGGTGGCTGATCTCGCTTTGCTTCCTTCGATGAAATGTTAGATCAAAGACAACGTTCATGGGCTGATTGAGTTTGAGCCAATCTGCATGCGCATCATCGACACACTGCAGGTTCGACACTTGAGCACTTTGTCACTAGTTGTCCTCACTGTCCCTGATCGAATATCCTTCTTTGGTGTAGTTCCAGCGTCTTCGCAACCTGCACCAGCTTGGTGCTGCAAACTTCGTGTATATCGGAGCGACTCACTCCAGATTCGAGCACTGCCTCGGTGTGGCGTACCTTGCGGAGAAGATGGTGGAGAGCATCCGCTTCCATCAACCCTGGCTCCAGATCACCGACATGGACATTCTCTGCATCAAGATCGCTGGTCTATGTCACGATTTGGGCCATGGTCCGTTCAGCCACGTCTTCGACGGCATCTTCATCAAGACACTGAAACGACAGAAGCTCGTCTGCGAATCCTTCAAATGGACCCACGAGCAAGGATCACTGGACATGCTAGATCATCTCCTGGTCTCCAATCGCATCGACATTGAAGAACACGGGCTGAGCTTCCAGGATCTCACATTCATCAAGGAGCTGATCAATGGTGGTCCTCTCCCTGGAAACAAAGAGATGCTCCAAGGTCGCCCAGCTCCGAACCAGCGATTCCTGTACGATTTCGTCAACAACGCGCAAAGTGGTCTGGACGTGGACAAGCTGGACTACTTCATGCGTGACGCAATCCACACTGGAGCGAAATCATCGTGCGACACGGACTTGCTGATCCGGAATGCGAGAGTGCTCATGGATCACAAGGACAACAAGCTGTCGGTCTGCTTTCCAGAGAAGCTGGCTGGCCAAGTGATGCAGGCATTCCACACACGCTTCGAGCTCCATCAGTCCGTGTATCAGCACAAAACCGTCCGAGCCATCGAGTACATGATCTGCGACGTCTTCCTCGCAGCGAACGACCACCTGAAGATCAAGAACACGAGAATCTCGGAGGTTGTGTCGAACATGGAGGCGTACCAGCACTTGGACGATCGAGTTTTAGCGAGGGTGCAAGAGAGCGACGGACCAGAACTTGCTGAAGCCAGAAAACTCCTGAATCGAATCTTCACCAAGCCGTACTACCAGTACGTCGGCAAGACGCTGGTTTCAGATCACTCCCGACACAAGACAGAGCAAATGCTGCTGGATGAGGTGTTGTGCTGCTCGAGCAAACGATCGCTGGCTCGAGAGAAGCAAAATGTGATCCTGGAGTTCATGCGCATCCACTTTGGAAAGGGGGGACACGATCCGATCCCCCACGTCCGTTTTTACTCGAAGAATGCGAGCGCAGACGCTATCTGCTATCAAATTCCAGCTGAAGCCTACGAGATGCACAGTCCGAAGAGCTTTCAAGAGCACTCGATCCGCGTCTTTGTCAAAGAGCCCCGTTTGGTGAGCGAATACGTCAGCTTCTTGATGCGTTTGCACAGCATGTCTAACATTTGCTTGTCTGTTTTTTTCTAGCTCGCTCCAGTGCGTGAGGCGTTTGAGGCGTGGAGCATCAAGTTCAACCGCTCGCATGTATTCCCGATGTCGCTGTCGCAATTCAGCTGACCGAAAGCATTCTGCAATCGACAGTTTTCGTTCGAGATCACACAGCAGTCGTAGCTTTTTAATCAAAATGAAGGGATTGATTTTGAGGGTTTTGTCGGCGCTCGCTCGTGCACTTTACAGCAGAAATGAGCCAGCTCCGATCGCAGCTTGAATGCCACATCCCAACCCCATTCAGAGACAAGAACAGCAAACGCGTCAGAGCTACGCCTTTGCGATCGCAGCTGCCGCGAGAACAGCAGCCACTTTGCCTTCCAGCAGCGACAGGTCGTCCTGCTGAGGAACCGCGATCTGCAGACCAGATAGAACAACAAGAACAACAACAAAGAGCAACTATGAGCAACCTGCGAGAAGGCCTAGACAACAACACAGCAAAGGCACATCGAAAGATCGCAAGAGAACGCACCTCGGAGGGGACCTCGTACACGTGTGACTTGCCATCCGCGTCGCCAATGATGAGGCTCTTCCCGTCGGGTGTCCATCGGATCTTGTTGAGCGCCTTGTCGCCGATCTTCTCTTCCACCATGGGCACTTCGATGTCCTTCAAGATGTTCCAGATGCTCACACGCCCGCTCCCGTCCGCGACCGCAAAGAGCGCCGGGTGCGTAGACGACCACCGGACGTCGCAGATGTACTCGCTCGACGGCTCGAAGGAGAACACGGGCTCGTGCGGGTGCTCGGTGCTCCACAGCTTCACCATCGAGTCAAGGGACGACGTGAGCAGGAGCCCATCGCGATGGCCTGGGAGCAGCGGGTTGAAGTGCATGGCGGTCACGGGGCCAAAGTGCGAGCCTTCCTTCGAGACAGCCGTCACGATCACCTCGCGCGCGACGCCACCAGTACCTGCAACGCCGAAGCCGCTCTTGGCTTGCTTGTCTGCAGCCGACAAGGCGTCGGCGCTGCTGCTGCTAGTAGTTGTGATCTCACTTGGCCCAGCGCCACTCACGCCAGTCTTGTTCTTCTGCTGGTCCAGCTTCGTCGAATACAGCTTGCCCGCTTCCGTGCCGATGTAGAGCTCCTTGTTTTCCTTGCGGTGGATCGCGAACGACGTGACCGAAGCCTCCATCTTCTTGTCCGTCGAGATGTTCACGGACGTGTAGTTGGACACGATCGAGAGCGCGATGCGCAGATCCAGCATGTCCAGCGGCTGCTGCATCTGATCGATGTCCCAGATACACACGCGCCCGTCCGTGCTTGCAGAGATCAAACTACACGCACAAATTTGCCAAACAGATCAGGAAATGGTCGGAAGACGAGCAAAGACAGCAAAGCAATGTCCCACACTTACTGGTACGAGCTCTTGGAGCCGACGACCGACATGGAGTAGATTGGGTGCGTGTGGCTGCACGACGACAGTGACGTCTTCTGCACGGGCGCGGCCTTCGCGCGCGTGTCCCAGATGACGATCTGCCCCGAGTACGTCCCACCGAAGATCAGGTGGCGGTCGAACGGGTTGAAGCACGCGCTCGTGACCTGCGAGTGGCACGTGAACTTGTACTCGGGGCGCGTGGGCAGCGCCGTCGACCAGAGCAGCACGACACCTTCCGTGATCGCTGACGTGTCAGTGAGCGCAGCCGCGGCCGAGTTGCCCATCGTGTCCCACTCCTTCGTGGTCGAGATGTCCTTGTCCTCCTCTTCGAGAAAGTCGCGCGCAGTGTACGAGACAAGCATGAGCTCCGGGTAGAACGGCGACAGGTCGATGTCCGTCACTGCGCGGTGCTTGGTCCACTTCTCGTCCGCGAACGTGAACTGCGGCTTGAGCGACTCGGCGGCGTCCTCTGTGAGCAGATCGTTCTCCACAGTGGCCCCGTAGTCGACCATGATGTCGAACTTGGTCGTGCTCGTGAGCGCGCGCTCGATGATGCGCGAGGCCTTGGTCAGGAACGCCTCCATGCCGTCCGACTGGAGGATCTGCTTCTTCTCATCCTCGGTCATGACGAGCGCAAAGTCCGTCGACGTCGCCATCTCCGTGTCGATAACCAGGTTGCGGCGCGGGGACACCGGAAGCGTCACGTCCGACATGCCACGCGTCTTGACCGGCGAGCTGGTCGAGTCCACCTCCATGTCGGTCGCTCCGTCCTGCATTAACATGCAAGCATATACGCATCAGCATGTCCAGTATGGTGGCCATCTCTTCACATAGAACACACAAAGGCGTACCGCAGTCCGGACGAAGATCTCGTGCTCGAGCGTGATGTCCGTCTCCGTGTGCTTGGTGTACGTCTCCACGAGCGTCGGCTGGATGTGCGTCTCCGCCACGTTCGTCACCTGGTAGACGTGACAATACACACATTTCATACAGTTAGTATCAACACGGCACCAGGCGATACAAACCGCGGCTTCTCACTGTCGAGAGACCCGAGAGCTTCTCGGCGAGCGAGAGCGCCGGCGGACCGCTCTGCTGCGCGCGTAATGCGTCCCCCGCCGCACCGCCTTCTTCACCTGCGCCGCCACCAGTCGCAGAGCTCTTGAGGATGTTCTGGATGAAGTCGTCGAACTTGTTCTCTTGCTCGTCGATTGCGCGGGTCACCGTCTCGGTCGCGCCGCCGCTCTCATCTGCACTGCTCAGATAAAGAGGAAAGGAGGGTCCGTTAGTATAGAGAGATACAGGTGTGAAGAGCAGGCGCAGCACGTGTACCGGATCGAGGCCTTGCGCTTGCGGATCTCCTCGAGCTTCTTGCGCTTCGCCTCGAGCTCCGCCGCGTGCTTGGCGCGCACAGACTCCATCTTCGTTCGCTTGCTTGTGCGCTTTGGCCACCTCGACGCACTTTTCGGCGGTAGTACAGGGAGTCGCTTTTAAAGGTCCTTCTTAAACTAGATGTGCGCATCCTACTGGTAATAAGTGATATATTAGACTATGAGCTCTCCTAGTGTTATGCAGGGTGTGCACATTGACCCACTTGCAATTCAGTTCGTCGCTCAAAGACCTCTCGAATGCGGTAAAGATACTTTTCAAGTTAGACAGGGGCGAGGGCATGCGTCATGTTGTCACTCAAAAGCTCGGCTTCTTCAAGTGCGATGACAGGCGGCGGCAACAACGACGCGCTGGCGTCCGCGACGCTGCTGCTCTCGTGCGCAGCCGTGTCGCTCGTGACGTCCATGGCCGTGCACCTCTACTTCCAGGTGGCCGCACAGCAGCACGAGCACCAGAGCGCAGCCGCCACCGGCGCCACGAGCTACGAACGCTCGAAAGCCCATGGCCAAGCCACGTCGGATAGCATCCCGCCAGAGAAAGCTTCGCCATCACTACCACCCATTGCACTGCAGGGTCTGCCTGTAGATGAGGTCCCTGAGGTATTACGTCTGGATGCGTACGTGTCGCCTGGGAATCAGCAGCGATTCGCGCACGCTGCACTCTTCAATGGCTGCACGAACGTCTTTGCAGTGCTCAACGCGATCCACCCATACGCTGTGAGGTTCTTTGTCGAAAGTATGTGGGTGCTGAGCTCCGCCGATGACGGTAATGTAAACGCCACGATCCTGAAAGCGTCGACGAACCGCGATAGAGACTCGCAATGGCGCCTGCCCGAGTGCATTGACCCAGAGGACAGCGTCGAGATCCTACTCTACCCAGGCGTAGACCCGCTCACATTCGCCCCCGACAAGATCATCAACCTCCCAGCGAGCACCAACACAACTGGAGTGTCTACCAAGGCACCACAGAAGAAACATATTGTGATCCAACCAGGAGCTCTCATCCTCGGCGGGACGTTCGACGTCTCGGACGGCTCCATTTTCGTTGGTAGGAAAGTTCGCGTGGAGCCCAACGTCTTCATCAAAGGCCCCACGATCATTGGCGATGGGAGCACGCTACGCAGCGGCACATACATCCGCGGAGACGTGATCGTCGGCCGCGACGTCGTGCTGCGTGGTGAGCTCAAGAACGCGCTGGTGCTGGACCAGGCAGAGCTCTGTCATCCTGGCTACTGCGGCGACAGCATCTGTGGCTTCAAGAGCCACTTCGGCAACCAAGTCACGACCGCGAACTTGAATTTGTTCTCGTCTGGGAACTTAACGATCGACGTCGATGGCCAGCGATACGACACAGGTCGCAAGAAGATCGGTGTGGTGCTCGGAGACCACAGCCAACTCGGGTGCTCGGTCGTCACGGATCCCTGCACGCTGCTGCTGAAGAACACGGTCGCGTACCCGCTGTCACGACTGCGGAAAGACATATATGGACCCAACGAGATCATTAAGAACAAACCCATGGAGCACGGCGTGCTGGAAATCGCGCCTTTCCGACCAGCAATCTAAGCAAATCAGAGGAAATGTGTGTATTGCCACACTCATAGTAGCATCGCAGTGTTGGATTCCATCATAAGCTGTTGTTCTTATAATTTGTCGGCTAGGAGACGCTCGACAGCGCTCTGGAGCTTCTCTACTTGATGCGCGAGGCGCGCGATCTCCTGATTCTGCAGCTGCATCGTGCGCTTCAGGGTCATCACTTCGA
Organism: Globisporangium polare; assembly: GCA_023333845.1. NCBI lineage: Eukaryota > Oomycota > Peronosporomycetes > Pythiales > Pythiaceae > Globisporangium > Globisporangium polare. Next base: position 20,074 of record JAASFQ010000286.1, on the reverse strand, counting down.
CGGAGGGGTTGCTCCACTTTCTACAGACAACGCCATGGGCTTTCCTTGCTTTCCAGCCTCGCCACAGACTCTGTTTGATACCAGCAGCCGCAGTCACAAACAAATATGAATCCAGTCTCTCATCACAATAGTGCCTGAGCAGCTGGCTACCAATTGACTTACCTGGAAGCGAATCACCGCCTTGTCTATCCTGTGGTCCAGATACCGTCGCAAGCGCGCCGTGTTGTCCCAGAGTTCGATCATCGCGCGCTCCTGCACCACGCACACCTGCTGGAGCTGCTTGACATCTGCACCAAAGTGTGCAACAGCGTTGATGACTTTCGCGCTGATCTGATGGCTCTGCTGAAGGTGAGACTGAGTGTTGGATCTGCTTTTCCTTGGCGGTGAGAAGCCGAGAATCGCTGCTCGCTGCTTGACAAAGTCTCGCCAGGCGCGCTGAATGCGGATCACGGCAGCTAACAGCTTTGTCCATTGTATCTGGCTGTTGGTTGTGGAGCTGTGAGCGTCGTTCTGTCTCAAGATTGGCGAGTACTTTGCGCTCCATTTCTGCCTCATTGCTGCGATTCTCGCTACGATTACGCGTCGGAATCGCTGATGTCGACACCATCGCTGGATGCGTCGCGCTGCAGCCTCACGCGCCATCTGCTCGCGCTTGATCCAGACCTGAGCATGTCCATCCATTCATCACCCACACATATTGTCAGCATTGGCAGTGACGATATTGACAACCAATTTCCACTCACTCGACCATTTCCCACACTTGTGGACTTACCTTCATGTACTTGCGCATCGTCGCGACCTGCTCGCTCAGGACTTTGACCTGACCAGCTAGGTTTGAGGAAGAATCGGATCCCAACATGCTCTCTCCACCACCGCCAGCGCGAGTACGAGACTCTTGAGCTACCACAGCTGTTGCCTGGAGCGGATTAGGCGTCGCATAAATATTGGTTCGATCCTGCTTCTGTGGATATCTCAGGTGCGTTGGAGCTGCTGGTGGGGAAGGCGGTAGCGGTTGTGCTAGTGGCTTCGTGCTTTCGACCTCTGCTGTTCGTTGGACTTGTCCCGATGACAGCTTTACTGGCAAGATTGGAGCTTGGTCTGCGACCATGTTGGAAGAAAGCATGACGACGTCAGAGCGTGGCTGGTTCGTCTCGGCTGGTGAAGCGTCTTGGCCATTCGTCAGCCTCCGCTGGAGCCGCTCTTTCTCTTTCTCCTGCGCCGCTTTCCGCTCTTCCGTGATGCGTTTCCACATCTCCATCTTGCCCTCTTTTGAGAGCGCGGTCGGTGAGATGATTTCATCAGCCAAAGCAGCCGGTGGATTGGCTGCTGGGGCTGCATTTGATACCAGTGCCGGCGTTGATACCACCGCCACCACCGGAGGCTGAGGTAGCGCCAGCTCTTCGACCTTGAACCGGCTCGACTGGATTGTGGACGCCACGACCGCTTTGCAGGTCATAGGGCCGTCAGATTCGCACTGCGACACACCAGATCCGGTCTTCAGGAACGCCAAGAGCGCGTCTTCGTTGCGATGTTGGATCGCCAGTTGCACGCTCGCGACGGTGGATCTTGATACAAGATACTCATCCTCGCTTCTGCCGGCTGCTGCTGTGGAAGAAGAAAGCGAGGGGAAGAAGTTGGTGAGCAGGAAGCCGAGCTTCCCGCCGCTCTTTGCGATCTGGTTCACCACGACGTTGCCCTCGAGGCTGAGGCTCTGCAGCTTGCTCAGGTGCGCTCCGAGTGCCGCAATGCCGCACAACTACATGGACAGAATAACAGACACATGTTGAAGTAGGTAGATAAGATAACGCTCTGGTGGTGGCAGTCAGACTGTATCGCCATCCTACCTCGTGGATCTGGTTCTTGGCGATCGACAAGCGGCGCAGGCTGTCTGGGAATTGCCCAGGCACAGCTGATGGCGCGAAGGCTTCGAGCAAATTGCTCGATAAATCCAGAGACTATGCATGGGCATCAATAGCGTTAGCGCATGTACAAAGCACACAATATAGGAGAGCTTGCCCGTTGCCACCATCAGCAAATCGCGTGTACCTCGAGCGTGGCCATGTCGCCCAGGCGCGGCCACTTGGTGACGTTGTTGTAGGATGCGTCGAGCACCATGAGCTCTCGGCATTCGCGCAAGCCGTCGAGCTGCACGATGCTGTTCTCCGCGACACTGAGCACGCGCAGGTTGGGCAGCGACGCGAGCAAGTCGACGGACGTGAGGTTGTTGCGCGCGAGGTTGAGGCTCTCGAGCCGCCGCAGCGCCTGCACGCCCTCGAGCGACACGATCTTGTTGCTCGAGAGGTCCAGCTGGTGGTAGCACGCGGCAGCAAAAGGAGTGCTGTGAGTGCAGGCGGACGCGAATGTGGCAATAAACACAAACACACGCGGAGATAGAGAGCTACGCACCTGACTCACGCGCGCGAAGCGGCCGATCGCGTGCACCTCGATGATGCGGTTCTGCGCGAAGCTGAGCGCGTATTCGTACTCGAACCGGTCCTGTCCGCTGCTGGCCTCGTTCTCGCCATCGCTGCTGGGCTCCACCTGCCGCACGATGTCGTCCGAGACCTGCTCGAGGCTCGAGATGCCCTGGCGCGCCAGGTCGAAGCGGTCCATCGCGCGTATTGTCCGGAGTGGCTCGTGACCGTTCAAGATATGGCTGCGAAGGTCAAAACAGCGCTCTTTTTTCTGTGACTTCACTCAAAGTCTGTTTCTTGTATCAACACTTGCTACTGGACGAAAGCCCTGCTTTTGTAACATTTTCATCCAATCAAAACTACAGATTACTGCTTTCGTTCAAACAGGCGAAAGTGATACAATCGCTTTTCCGCGCCTTTTTGTTGACGACGAGCGCAGGCAAAAGCAGCGCAGTCGGCATCCTCTCTCCCTGTGTGTGTGTGTGTGTGTGTGCGCGCGCGCCGACGAGCAGCATATACATAGCTCGCGCCAGAGGCCTCTGTTTGTCACCTCTGCTGCGTGTGCGTCCAGAGAGCGCGCACTACACAAGCAGAAGAGCGAGCGCCCGAGAGCATGGCGTTCGCGGAAGACGCGGGCGACGCCTTCGACGTGCGCGGGCTCGGCGACCTGCAGACACGGCTGCGCGCGATGTCCTACCTCGAGGTGCGTGTTGCTGTGCTCGTGTCTGTTTGTCATCTGTGTGGCTAAATGTTTTCTGTTTGCTTGCTTGATGATTAGCCGGTTGGGATGGAGAGCGTGTCGCTCGTGAAGCATCTGCTGGCGGACTTCCTGCGCGCGAGCGAGGCGAAGGAGCAGGTCGAGCGCGCGCTGGAGAAGTCGCAGCGCGAGGCGCTCGAGCTCTCGCAGGTCATCCTGCCGCTGCGCAAGGAGAACGCCAACCTCACGCGCGAGAACAACAGCGTGCGTCCATTGCATTATGATGAGAACACATGACTGGATCGCCTTTCACCCGACTTACAGTTAGTGCTTTATGCATCTGTATGTATGCATGCGTACGTATATGGTAGCTGCATCTGGAGATCATCCACCATGAAGAAGCGATCGCCGAGCGCGAGAACGCGTGCGAACTGCAGCTGCAAGGGCTCCAGGACGACATCAAGCGCCTGCAGTTCCTCAACGGACAGAAGGCGCAGCAGAACACGCAGAAGGTGCATTCGGGGGAGCGCTTGTTGTATGTATTGCTGAGCCTGCACTAAAGGAGCTCTATTTTTTGTTCTGCGAATATGCAACAGGAGCAAGAGATCTCCAAGCTGCAGATCCAATTGGAGCGCCTCATGGCGATGGGTGCCGACGCCTTCCGCCACCAGAGACCCTTCGATGCCTTGGTGAGTGGAGTTAGATCGCCAGTGTCGCTGGTATACACTGCTTGGTAGCCTCGTCATCCTCATGATGTCCCTCTTCTTTTTTTTATGTCGTTAGTCGATCGAGATGCGCGGCTCGGGGGTCTTCTCGTCGTCCGAGCTTCAGCAAAAGTCCCCACGAAAAAGTGAGCGCGTGCAGGACACGCAGGTGCTGACGAAGCTGCAGGAGCAGATTTCGGAGCTGACGTCCGAGAACCGCAACCTGCACGCGCAGCTGGACGCTTTCAACGACAAGCTGCAGAAGCGCGAGCAGGAGATCAATCGCCTGTCAAGGCTGTCGCTCCAGGTGGCTAGCAGTGGCGGCGACTCGAGTCGGAAGTTGCGCGAACAGGACCAGCGATACGCTGATCAGGCGCTGCAGGAGGCGGCGGGTCTGCAGATGGACCAGCTGCAGGCTCAGGTGGATCTTCTGAACGACCAGGTGGCAAAGTATGAGTCGCGACTGAAAGAAGCGACCGATCAACTGCGTCGCAACAATGGCTTGGAAGAGAACCTGCAGTAAGTATCGCCAGGATTTCCTGTGCACTTCTGCGATCTTAGGGGTGTGAACTAACGATAGGAGGTGGCGCTGTTTTCTTGATGACTAGGCAACTGAAGGAGCTGAACGAGAAGTACGTCCGAGAGCTCAACTCGCTTCAGGCCAAGTACCGATTGCTGGAAGACGAGCGATTCCGAGCTGACGCACAGCCTGGAAACGGCTCAGCGGTGCAGAAAGATGGAGATCAGCAGGCAGCGCTTCCATCGAATGCCCCGAAGTTGGACGACCAGGTTGACGCGCTGAAGGAGCAGATCGGAAACCTCACTGCGCACAGAGATCGCCTCGAAGATGCCCTGCGAGCGACTCATTACGATAAGATCTCGTACACGAATGCGCTGTCGAATGCCAACTCGCATAACCGCGTGCTCGCGAACGATTTGGCGCGCGCCGAGTCGAAGCTCATGGAACTCACGAGCAGTCAGACCAAGCTCCAGCAAACCTTGGCAGATGCGAGAGCCACGATGGAGTCTCAAAAGCGAGAAGTCGAGGTGCTGAAGGAGAGTCTGAAGCAGAGTGAAGACAACAGAGTGCTGGAGAGCGAGAAGAACGCGTCTCTGCACCGAGAGTTGCGCGCGATGGACAAAGTCCTTTCTCAGCGGGACGAAGAGTGTCGTGCGCTGAACTACTCACTGCTGAACCAGAAGGCTGAGGTGGACCGGCTCTCGAACAAGCTTGAGACCATGACGAGCTCACTCGCTGATGGTGAAGGGAATGCTATAGATTCATCAACCGGAGGAGGACGGAAGGCTGTTGTCGCGCAGGAGATCAAGTGGCTTGAGGAAGAGCGACAGGAGCTGCGTCGAGGTAAAGAGGAGCTCATGGTGCAGCTGATGGGTCTGGAAGAGGAACTCCAGACTGCAAAGTCAGCCATGCAGAGAACGGAGCTCGAGAAGGACAAGCTGGCTCAGCAGCTGGATGTGACGACGAAACTCCAGGCGAATCTGGAGAACATGCTCGAGGAGAAGAAGAACGAGTGCCTCGAACTTGAGAAGAAGCTGTCAGCGAGTCGAGAAGAGGTCCGAGAACTCCAGGGAAAGTTCAACCAGACCCAAGTACTCTTGCACCGTGCCGACGACACTGAGAATGAGAAGATCCAAGTCCAGAATGAGGCTCTCGGACTGCGTAAGCTGGTCGAAGAGCTGCGCGATCGCAATGTCAGTCTCAAGAATCGGATCGAGAACGACGATGTCCACGCGAACCGTCTCAAGGAACAAGAAGAGAGAGCACAAAACGAACTAGCGCTGCTGAAGAAATCTACCAGCTCGCTCGAGAAAGAGCACAGTGAACTGAAGCGCAATTTTGAGAACGTCATGAGCGAGCTCCGCAATGCTCGCCAGGTGTGCAATCATTACCAGAACGAGTACGAGAAGCTTGCGCAGGAGCTGCAAAGCCAGCAACACTCTCTATCGTCTGGACACAACGCCCTGCAGTCCAGTCAGACTTCGCTGAGCGAGCTGAAGAGCCAAGTGCGCCAGCTGCAGAGTGACCTGAGTTTGAAGCAGAACACCGTTCACCAGCTGCAGACGCGCCTCGAGCAGGAGAAGCTGAGTCACAAGACGGTGCAGAGCGAGTTGGCCATGACCCACGATGATCTGCTGCAGACGAGAGAGACGAACCGCGCGAGGGAGATCACAGTGAAGCAGCTGCGCGACGACATCCAAGCGAAGGATCGCGAGCTGACGGAGAAGAACGAAGCCGTGGAGAACTTTAAGCTCTTGATTGAGCAGATGGAGTCCTCGCGGGATCAGATGATCTTCAAGATGAAGACACAACAGCAGCAACTCCAGCGACACTATCAGGAAACTGAGGACTTGCAGGCGAAGCTGAGTCTGCTCGAGAAGGAGATCCAGTCGAAAGCCACCGAGATCGCGTCGCTGAAGAAGCTCACGAGGACACTGGACACGGAGAGGGACAATCTCCACGACCAGCTGGACACGCTGACCGAGAAGTATCACGAGGCAGTGGAGCAGAACAACCAGCTTCGCCTGGGTGCTCAGAGCGAGTCAACATCGATCAATGAGCTGCAGGAGCAGCTTGGGAACGTCGTGAACCAGCTCAACGAGCGCGAAGACCAAGGACGGAGACTGCAGGCGCGTTGCTCGCAGCTAGAGATCGAAGTGGATCGACTGGAGCACATCAAGGGGATGCACGAGGCTGAGATGGCTGCCCTCGCACAGGATCTGGAGAACATGACGATCGAGAACCAGGCACTGAGTGAAGAGTGCACGCGGCTCCAGTTCGCCCATCAGTCGCAGAACCAGTCTTCCTCGAGTCTCAAGCAGTCCGTACGTCAGATTGAGCGCGAGCGCGACACGCTCAACATTGAGCTGGAAGACTTGCGACACACGTATCGAGCGTTGATTCAAGAGCACGAGGGCATGGAGCGCGCTCGCGCTCAAGTCGCAGAGCTCCATGAGGAGTTGACGATCATGAACGAGGCGCTGCGCAAGCAAGTGGCCAAGTTGGAGAATGAGCTGGAGATCGTCAAGGAGAAGCACGTCACGGTATCTACTGAGGCTGCGACCTACCGCGATCAGGTGAGTTTCTTGACTGAGAAGCTGCAGGCGAGCGAGCAGGCGCTCTATGATCGCGAGAATCGACAGCAGGATCTTCAGCAGGAACTGGAGACGCAGAAGCAGATCTCGACGGAGATTTCGGCGCAACGGTACGGTGCTCAGGCTCAGAATGCAACAGTGTCCCAGCGGATCGTGCACCTGGAGGCGAAGCTGAGCAACAGCAAGTTCGAGGCGAAGGCTCTGCAGGATAAGCTGAACGCGGAGCAGTCGCAGCGCCGAGCTCTGGAAAACCTTGTTGCCACGCTCCGGCAGAAGGTGGCTGCAAATGATACGCTGATCGGGCATCTGGAGGAGCAACGCCAAGCCATGGCGCAGGAGATCCAGTCTGCGCATCAACGGCGCGCTGCAGGAGACAACGTGATGGACATGTCAGAGCTCCACCATCACACGCCACCTCCAGATCAGTCGGAGCACAACAGATCGGGCAGCTCACACGGATCCAAGCACGAACACGAGAGCGAAGTGTCGCCGCTGTCATCGTCCCAGTTCCAGTCTCGAGCGAACAGCGAAACGCCGCCGTCGGAGGCGGATGGAGGACTGGGGAACAGCGCGACGTCGTCCATTTTGCCTTTACGGTCGCTGGAAGAAGCCCAGCGCAAGTGCAAGGAGCTGGAGGACCGACTGACGCAGCAAGACGACACGATCAAGGTACGAGCGAGTCACTGAGCGCTGTTGCTATTACATTTGCATCGTTCTGACGATCTTTTCCTGTATTTTGTGCGCAGCAACTCGAGAGGTCTCGGAGCAAGTTCAAGCGCTTCGCTGTCAAGTATGAACGGGAAATCGAGCAGGTGAGCACCGCATTTGTCGTCCCCGTCTTGCACACCGAAGCGCTACTAACCGTGTTGTGGTTGTCTCTGTTCAGCGTGATCGCCTCATCACCGAGCTGAGAAGCTCCAACGCGTCCTTCAGTTCACCCGAGGCTCGGGCAGCCCAGTCGAACCGGTCTGCTGCGTCGTCATCATCGTCGTCGTCCGGCTCTACTGCGCGTCGGAACTGAGCGAACTCATCCCCATTAGAAGGCATAGAGGAGCACCCGTATCAATCAATACATGTCGTGTGCTGTGATGTGTGAGTTTGTATTTCCCTGTACAATTCTTGGATGACTGCGCCATTCGTTGTTCCCTCCAGATCTCTCGACGACATAGCGATACCAAGACTCGAGTTGCATGCTGTTCGTTTGCTGCTGAATCCGCTGAGACCCATCGCTGCTGACCAACGTCTGTCTGGAGTTGCTCATGCGAACGAACGTGGCTTCGACTAGCCTCGATCAGTGTCCCACTCCGTTGGTATGCTCCTTGTAACGCGACGTTCATTTGAGGAGTATCTAACGCCAATGAGGATGACCAGGCTGTGTTCTGGCTCGAGATCTTTTTGGTTTCCTGAGGGACCAGCGCACAGGCGACGACAACATGTCGAACCATAGGATCCCGCGCACCTGGAAATACGTTTCTCTCATCCCAGAGAACGCGAGAGAAACCGCACGTGGTCGTTTTAAGTCTTGCTTTGGCACACTTGACACCCTCCCAGCGATTTCGATACACCCCGCGCCACTGTCAAGGAGCCAAGCATCAGAAGGAAGACGAACGAGCGCTCGTCAAGTTGGCGAATAAGAAGGCTTCTATGGCGAGCAAGACTCGCGCTGTAAAGGTGCGAACCACCCATGTCTGCCCCATTCAGAGCACCACAAGCCCAGCAGATGAACGCGACGACTCTGTGAAAGACGCTCAAGCCACGCAGCAGAGGCGCACTGTGAAATGGCGGCGCCCGGTCCGCAAGCTCGCGGCGATTCGGAAGGCAGCTGTCGCCCCAAGTGAAGTCCAACACAACGGCTTCGTCGCCAGCCGCGGACCGCAAGTCGTGTGGGCTGCTGATAAAATCAGGAAGCTGACGTTTCTCCAGACGTTTGGCGCGCTCGGACCGCCAATGCTCGCTGTCGTGGTCATCTCGGTCGTCTGGACGTCGTGGCTGCTCTTCCTCGCGATCGCGCCGACGCGCACTGCCAACTTCCTTATGGACACCGGGACGTTCGACGACGGACGCTTTTGGCTTATTGTCGAGTTTGACACTGCGACTGTGGTGCTGAGCTCAGCGGGGCTGCTCACAGTGGCGCTCGCGTACGTGTACATCCTGCTGACGATGCTCCTGTGGCGGAAAGGACTGCCTCACGTTGTAGCAGGGAAGCTCCGCTCGACGATTTCGCCGTTTGGCTTGCTCAAGGCGTTCATTGTGAGGAAGATCTGTTGCCCGACACGCTTCGAGACAGCGATGGTTCAGTGGCACGAGCTCACGGGTTTTAAAGGCGCGCATCGGAAGTACTGGGTGAGTCGTGAGTCACGACTGCAGTTTCTGTGCTTGTTATGAGCTTCTTTTTGACGCTGTTGCTTCACTTTTGCTCAGAATCTGTGGCTCAAGGCGATCGACTTGAGCTTTCAGACGTTGTCGCTGTACCAGATGCTCGAGTCCGGTTTTCCCGTCAGTTTGCTCAACGGATACGCCTTCCTCATCGCGGTGAACTCGCTCTCGTGCGTCGCTTCCATTCTTGGACGAGCGCATTCGGCGTTCGTTGAGGTGCTCGTCGATTCCATGTAAGTGGTGTGAGAGCTACCTGGTCAACTTTAAAACAAGTCTAACCTGAACACTGTAGGTTCGACCTGCTCTTTGCAGTGCTCTTCCCGATTCTCGTCCTCACCTACAGCTACAACGAGTTTCAGTTCAACCGCGCCGAGTTTCTACTGAACATGGAGGTACTGCCACCTGGAAGCTTCGAGAGGCGAGCGCGCATGATCGCTGACCCTGCACAGATAGCGCTCTTCCGCGTGGGGCTCGACTCGCTGACCCTGCACAGATAGCGCTCTTCCGCGTGGGGCTCGACTCGCTTCGCATCAAGACGACGATTGACTTCTTCCTTCGAATCGGCATGAACCTGTCGTTCTGCAATCGCCTCAAGCGCGTGGTGGATCTCCTCATCGCCCAGCAAAAGAAAGCCCATCCATTCGCTCATCGAAGAGGCACTCAGCTGGATTCCTTCCGCAGCGTGCATCAGAAACCCGTGACTCGAAGTCTGGCACTCATCTTCTTGATATTCAGCCTCGCCATCATCGTGTACACGTTCAAGTCAGTCGGCACTTCGAGAGCGACGTGCGAGGTATTTCCTCAGTGCGTCGTCTACGCGTTTCGATGGGAAAATACCCAGCTGTGTCCTTGTTTGACCATTGTCGACACCGATCGAGCCCCCACGACGTACGAGGAGTGGACGAATCCGATCGATGCCACCGACGCAGTGCGAGCTCTCGCGGCATCAGGAGACCTTCGCGTGCTTCAGCTGATCAACCGCCTGTTACTGCGTTTGCCAGACGAGCTGAAACAGTGCCGGGACCTCAATTACATGTACGTGGAAACTGTGAATGCGTGCTTCAAAGATTCTGTGAGCTCATGCAGATCTGCTCTTTCTCCAGCTCGCTGATCTACACCGGCGCAGAGGAGATCCCATCCTGGGTGAAAGACATGAAGAAGCTCGAGTACATGTACGTGAGTATCGACAAATGGCTCAACTACTTTGCATCAGTGCGACGCAACTAACGACAAACGCTGCTAGGCACATTGAAGGCAAGCAGGGCATGCAGAATATCCGAGAGCTCCCAGATGACCTCTTCGAAGACCTACCAGTGCTGACGTTCCTGCAATTCGGCATTCATCGATACTTGCAGCGATTGCCACCACTCGACGGTGTGCCAAACCTGCAGAGCCTGGTGTTTGCGCGACTGTTCTCCATCAGCGAGTTGCCATCGTTCGACAAGCTCTCGAAGCTCGAGCGGCTCGAGCTCACGTACATCGCAGTGCTTCGGTATCTCCCAGACATGGCCCCGATGAAGCAGCTGATCCACATTGCTGTGTTCCGACAGACCCACATCTGCTGCAACGGATTCATCACTTCCTGCAACGTCACGGACTTGTTCTGTGCCGCTGACCAGTTGCAGAGCCTTCCTGGAGCGACCTGCCTCACAGATCCTCACTTCGAAGCGACGAGCGCGACCCGAGCCTACTTTGCTGAGTACGCCGATAGCATTTGCCAGAGGCCGACGTCGAGTCTCGCGCTTGTTTCTGATATCCCTACAAAAACGACAATCGAGGTGTGCGGCGGCGTGGTCTTCCGCCAGTGTGAGGTCACACTCCCGAACGGCACGACCACCATCGGGATCTGTTTTCGCAGCAGGATGCAAGTGCTGGCGTGCACGCCCGACCCGAACAAGATCACGCTGCGCAGACTGCAGATCGAGAGGAGAATCGGTCCGCTTTGCGATCCTGCGGTGGAGAAGTGGCTCGGATGCGGCTCTTGAATAAAGTAGCTCCCACCATGAACAAGTGGTCGCCGTTGAGAGCTTGGACACAAGAAAAACGCGCCGTTTGGACGAGAAAGACCGACAACAAGTGAACAGAAACGAGCAAAAACCTTGATCGCTTCTGAGCACTCGCACCTCGTTCCAGTTCCGTCGCAGAAACGACGGCCTTCTGTCTCCGCCAGAGACTGCCAGAATCCGCTGCAGAAGGCTTTCGACTGCATTATTGATCAACTTCGTTGTCGGCAGCGCTGGCTCGCGTACGCGATCTTCTACTCGCGATCGAAGAAGCTCGCGGCCGAGAACACCTCCCGTCGCATCGAGATGGGCGAGAACTATTTCGACTCAGTCTGTTGCGATGCGCTAATCAAGACGCTCTCAGTTCCTGCTCGCGAGCTAGTGTATCAAGGACTGCAAGACGGCGGTGCGCCGGAAGATGAGCTGTTGCTGCTCGCCATCAAGCAAGGCACCAAGTTCTACACCGACTCTCAAGTCACACAGGAGCGTGTCTGTCAGCTCGAGCACGAGAAACTGGTCGAAGCGCTTTGTGAGCGAGAAGACTGGGCGTGCGTTCTTCTTCCCGGCGTCGGAATCGGATGGGTGGCAAGCGACCAGATCGTCAGCGTCGAGCGCGAAACCGTCGACCGCAGCAGCGTCAGCGTTGAGTTGGGGTTCGAAGGGTTGTTCGCGTATGAACAGAAGTCTGACGAAGCGCTTCCTTCGTTCTTCGAGCATGTCGGGTGCTACCTGAGCTACCTTCGTCTCAAAGAGTCTTGGGTCGGCACGCGCAGGCGACAAACCAACAAACTGGCTACCGTCCTGCGCCACTATGTCAATCTCAAGCACCTGCGACTGTGCGACTCCGACATTGTAGACGTGCTCAACGGCGATCTCGGTGACCGGCTGGCGTCGCTTGACTTGAACGACAATGATATCGACAGCGCAGGATTCGGCCGCTTGAGTGCGTTCCTGGCGAATCGAGTGAGAGTCCCAGCGCTGCCTGAGCTTCGGATCTCCGTTCAATACCACGACAGGATAAACGCTCAAGGTTATGAATCTGAAAGTCGATCCGCCGCTTCCGAGGTATAATAAATCAAACCTTTCATGTATATTTGGATTTGAAATGAAGGACGTGAGAACGCACGCGAAGCTCACATGCTGGCCTCGTGTCCCGTGGCAACGTGCTTCTTCACTTTCTTCTCGTCCTTCTCTTCATCGTCCTTGTCGAATCGCAGCTTCTCCTCCTTGCTCCGCGACTCGTACCGGCTGCTCGTTCGACTTCCACCGTCGTTGTCCTCGCGGCTAGTGCGAGGCTCACGCAGCTCTTGAGCACTGTCTGCCAGTGAGACTTCGTTGTCCATCGGCGCGATCATCGCCGCTTTCTTCTTCTTGGCCTTCTTGCCCTTGGACGGCAGTCGCAGCGCCGCGCCGCAGTGGCGACAGAAGTTCGAGTCCTGCTGGTGGAGCCCGCGGAAGCAGCGCACGCACTCGCAGTTGAGGCGCAGCACCTCCTCCTCGGTCTGTGTGTTGAGCACGAGTGGACACGCGATCACGCCGTAACCAGTGAACATGACGACAGCGGCGATGAGGCGTCCCAGGACGGTCTGCGGTGCGATGTCGCCATATCCGACGGTCGTGAGTGTCACGACAGCCCAGTAAAGGCTCACAGGGATGTTGGAGAAGCCGTTCTCCTCGCCTTCGATCAGGTACATCGTGCACCCGATGACAACGATCATCGAGAAGACCGTGAACATGAACACTGCCACGCGCATTTTGTTGGCGTCGATGTTCTCGTTCAGTGCGCGCGCCGCGTCGACGAAGCGCACGAGGCGGAGCACGCGGAAGACTCGGATCACGCGGAAGATGCGCAGTGTCGCCAGGTCAGCCAGTGGGCGGGCAGGTGGGAGGAAGAACGCTGTTGAGTACAAGCCAAGTTGGTTAAAGTGTCCGAACGCAGACTCACTGGGCAACGTGAGCGAAGGGTGAGGTAATAGAACGTACTGATAAAGGTCGGCACGATGGACGAGATGTCGACGATCCCCATGGCGCTGCAAAAGTATTCGCGAGGTCGGCGCAGGCAGCTCACGCGCAGCACGTACTCGACGGAGAACACGATCGTGAAGATCACCTCACAGCCGTAGATGAACTCGCCATGGTCGGTACGGATGTGGTGCACACTGTCCATGATGGCTACAAGTTGAACAAGTTTAGCCCCGGGGCCCCCAATAGCAACTGCGACATAGGTACACGCACTACGCACCGAGGATGACGCTTGCTGCGATCATCAGCAGCAAGATGACGCCACAGAGCTGGCCGTGCATCGTGTTGCTGCCAAAGAGCGTCTCGTGCACGTACTTCCAGAAGACGCCGTCGCGCGCTTCACCATACTCTTCTTGCTCACAGATGCCCTCGTCCGAGATGTCGAGGCGGCTCCAGGTCTCCTTGATCGCCGTGTTGGGCAGCCTCAGGAAGTTACGCATGCGCTGCTTCATGTTCATGGGCGTGTCCGGCAGCACTTCGCCATTGTACTCGAGCGCATTCGACTCCTGCGGCAGCCACATGGTCTTCTGCGTCCCATCACCGCCCTTCGAGTGCCCACCACCGCCGGCATTCGCGCTTCGGATCTCGATCTCGACTTCCTCGTCTTCGCCGTCGGGGGTGTCGTAGCGCTCGGGGGCCTTGCTTGCTGGCGACATCGGAGAAGGCTGGGTCGCTTACTTGGAGCAACTCACAGCCGCGTCGTATCTTCCCAATTGAGCAGTGGCCCGAGGCACCACCCCACCACGTGGTGCCAAGCGCTCTCGAGGCATCGTGTGAGCCATCAGCATATTTCGGAGCCGAGCTCATGCGGCTATTTCCAGCGTCGATATTTCCCACTTGGAGCAAAAGATCGCCTCCAGATGCCCCACGCATCTAAATTTGAAGCCGCGTGAAGACATTTGACTGCCACCGACGGCTCTCGAGCCACGGGAGTTGATGCGCATCAAACGATCTTTTGCGCCTGTGAATAACTCACGAGCTGGTTGAAGGTTCGCGAGCAGATAAGATTATCGAGCCCTTGAGAAGGAGATTTGACTGAGCCGGGGGGGGAGGCTGAAGTCGAGCTGACGCGGACAAGACTCTTGATCTCTCACGAGATCTGGCCGATCGGATAGGACACATTGCCATCGCCGACATCTCCGACCCGAGTCTCCGAATTGTCGCGAACGGCACGAGCCGAATGACGCGTTCAGAGCGCCTGACTGAGGCCGCTAACGTTTCGCATCACGTGTCCGGACACAAATCGGCGACGCCAGGTGGAGACCGTTGGTTGTCTTGATACCGACACGCTCGGAATGATAGGCGAACGCAAAGAAGACTGATGAGATGGATTGATGTGGTAGTATTGAACAAGAAACAATAATATCAAGCTGGGGCTTTCGGTCCGCTCCATGGTGATTGCTACGCACACGCGTTCGCTACGACTTGCATCTGGCCGTACTTATAGAGAACCCCAAAGGGGGGTTTCAGCAGCGGACTGCTTAGAGCTTGAGCGGCAGCACGTCCTTGTGGTACTTGGCGCGGAAGTAGTCGCGCACGGGGCCGAGCACGATGAACTTCTCGTACAGGATCACCGTGACCGTGTTGGCCATGCCGATGCCGAAGAGCTCCCAGCGGAACGAGAGCGGCAGCGGTATGTCCGGCAGCGACACGACGTTCGTGCTCGAGGCCACGCGGAACTGGTCCGTGAAGCGCGTCGGAGGGCCCAGGAAGAGGATGCAGAGCACGACGGCGAGCAGCAGGTAGTAGAACACGAGGAAGAAGTTGCGCCACACCGGGCGGCGGAACTTGGAGCCGAGCGTCATCGTGATGCCCGTCACCATCTGCTGCCAGCACACGAGGAACCACAGGCTCGAGCCCAGGTTACTGTCCTGCAGCTGCCACCACTGCACGAGGTTCACGTTCGCAGGCGAGAACGGACAGTACCAGACCTGGCCCATCACGTAGCGGATTCCGGCGAACAGGAAGAGCGCGTGGATGACCCAGGCGCCGACGAGCGAGCACAGCGTGGTGGGGCCCACGAGGCTCGACGTCGGGCGCTGCGTGCCGAGCGACTTCAGCGGTCGCGAGCGAGTGATGGCGTACGAGAGACCCACGAGGATCGCGCCGTCGAGGTACATGAAGCCGAACTGCGAGATGAACACGCCGTTGTAGTACATCACGAAGCGGCAGCCGATGCCGATGAGCCCGTACATGATCAGGTACTTGACGCTGCCAAACGACGTGGCGAGCGCGCCACGGCCCTCGAGCACAAGGTCGACGATCGACTGGAGCGAGCGGGTCTTGCTAGTGAACGGGGACACAACCGAAGCCTCGGCGTCGCTCAGGGCCACACCGACGTGGGCGATACGGAGCGCACCGCAGTCGTTGCCACCGTCCCCACACATGCCCGTGACGGCGCCAGCAGCCATGTGGAGCTTCACGCAGTCAACCTTGCCGGCAGGCGTCATGCGACTGAAGATGCGGATGTTGAGCAGGAGCGACTCGATCTCGCCCATCTTGACGAGGTAGTCGAAGGCCTTGCCCGTCACAGCGAGCTCGATCGTGCTGTTGAACGTGATGAAGTCCGAGATCTGCTCGGGCGAGTACACGACCTGCGAGTCCACGTCCTTCCACACGAGCGACGCGCCGGTTTCGGCGTCCACCACCATGTCGCCGAGGATCACACTCGACTCCGCGTCGACCATGCCACTGGCACGCGCGATGAAGCAACCAGTCATGGCGTTGTCACCAGTGATCATCACCGAGCGGATGTCGCCCTGCTTCAGCGTCATAAGCGCGTCGCGCGAGTCCTCCTTCAGCTCGTTGCGGAACATGATCAGACCCAGCAGCGAGAGACCCTCCTCGACGGCGTTGCGGCTCGACAGGAACGCCTGGAGCTCCGCGTCCGCGAGCTGGCCCACCTCCTTGAACGCAATGCCGAGCACGTAGCAGCCGTCCTTGGCGAGCTTCTCGGCGGTCTCCGTGTAGTTGGCAGGCACCGACTCCACCTTGGACACAGACTGCATCTTCTCGTACGAGCCCTTGCAGAACACGTACAGCTTGCCCGTGGCCACGTGCTTCATCACGACGCTCATCGACATGCGGTGGTGGTCGAACTCGAAGCGCTTGACGAACTCGAGCGTCTCCGTGCCGTCCGCCGACTCGACCACCGGCAGGCGGCCCTCGCTCTCAATCAGCTTCCACTGGGTGCTCTTGAACATCTTCACCTCGACCTCGTTGCCGACGAGCTCGCCCTTGAGCGAGCCGAGCGCGTGGGTTGACGCCAAGCTGAACTTCATCAGCTCCGGGAGCGTAGCAACGGTCACGTCGTTCACTTCCGGGAGGAACTCGGTGGCGGCGGCGTCCACTGGCACGCATCCGCGAAAGTCGAGACCTTCCTTAGTGATCGTGCCGGTCTTGTCGAAGCAGAACACGCGCACCTTGCCACACAGGGTGATGCGCTGCGGGTTCAGGCAGAACACGTCCTTCTTCTGGAGGCGCTTGGCGGCGTTCACCTGGCCGATCGTGATCACCACTGGCAGCAGCGGGTTGAGCACGGCCGAGAACATGAACATGCCGTACACGAACGCGAAGAGTGTGTTGCTCAGACCGGCGTTCGCCATCAGGAACTTCATCGCGAGATACGCGGCCACGAAACCGAACAGGAACAGGAACGAGAACACGGCCTTGAGGTGCTCGTCGTACTTGAACTTGATTGGCGCTGGGTACAGAATGGCCTGCACAAGCTGGCCGCGGCTGGTGTGGGCACCGGTCGACTGGACGACAGCGAGGATGTCCTCCTCACGGCCCGACGCGAGCGTCTTAGTGCCCGAGAACAGAGTGTACTTCTTGCCGGCGCCTTCCGCCGAGTAGAGGTCAGTGGAGTCGCTTGGGACTGGGAACTTCTGCACCGGCATGGATTCGCCCGTGAGCATCGACTCGTCGCACACAGTGGCGCCCTTGACGACCACGAGGTCGCACGGCACGGTCCAGTTCTCCGTCACCTTGACGAGGTCGCCTGGCACAAGGTCAGTCGATGGCACGACGCCCCACTTGTCGTCACGCTTGACAGTCACTTCGGTCTTGTAGTGAGTCATCTTGACGATCGACTCGAACATGCCGCGCTTGGCGAAGATGTTGACGCCGGCGGCGAGCACGATCACGACCGTGTTCAACGCAGCCACCCACGTGTAGTCCGTGAAGTACCAGACGTAGTAGCACATGAGCTGGTAGATGTAGAAGAACGCGAAGAACTCGTCCACGAGCGACTTGGCGATCGACGGCATCTCCACCTCGATGGCGTTGCGGCCGACGATGTCGAGGCGGCGCGTGTGCTCCACCGCGGTGAGGCCCTCCGAGTCCGCGAGGATGCGGTCGTACGAGTCGCCAAGGACGACCGAGCCCGGAATGAACTTGCCCTCCACCTCGTCGAACGTGTAGCGCAGGTGCTGGAACTCCAGGTAGCGCACACCCTCGGCCGTGTGGAACACTGGCACCGTGGCCTCGTAGCCCTGGCGGGCGTTCGGGAACAGGCGCTTCTCGATCTTGATCACGAGCTGCGAGACGCCCGAGCGGTCCGCGAGGAGCACCTCCGACTCCTCCGGCTTGAAGAGCGTCACGCGGTTGCACCACGCGAGCGACGTCGGCACGCGGAAGAAGTTGATGAGCTTGTCGCTGTAGATCACGACGACGGCGAACCACACGGACGTGATGACCCAGAGCGCGATGAACACCTTGATGATCACGTTCACGGGGTCGAACCACGAGTCGTAGCCGCCCTTGCCGGCGAACTTGCCCGTGTTGTCGCGAATGGTCAGGATGATCGGGATGTTGAGGAAGATCGTCATGAGGATGAAGTAGGCGAACACGAGCTTGCCGACGATGGACGTCGAGTAACCGGTCTGCTCCACGTCCTCGACGCTGTGGCGGAGCTGCACCTCCGTGGCGCGCATGGCGAGCGACGGACCCTTGGTCAGACCAGGGGTCTCCGGACCGCCACGGTTGTCCAGGAGCTTCTTGCTGCCGTCGTCGTCGCCATTAATGGCGACCGCGAAGGGCACGTTCGCGAAGGACACGTTCGAGGCCGTCGACTTGTTCGCTGTGGATGTGGCCACGCGCAGCAGACCCCACAGGATGAGCAGACCGAAGCAGACGGCGTAGATCGTGTAGAGGAAGATGAACGCCGTCTCCTTGAAGGTCGTGAAGCGGTAGTGACCGGTGCCGAAGCCGTTGCTGCACGTGTCCTGCTTGTCGGCGTCGATCTGCTTGTAGACCGCGCCTTCCGGGAGCATGGCGTTGTTGTTCTTCGGGTTGGGCTTGGACCACCAGAAGACCGTGGCGCCCTCCGTGCCGTCGTCGAGCGTCGTGTTCTGCGTGAAGCGCTTGTCACCGGCCGAAGGAGCGAACGTGCACTGCTGCGAGAGCGTGACGTCGCCGCCCTTGGCGACAGCCTGGAGGCGACAGGTGTCGGCCTTGTCGCCGTACACGTACGAGGGCGAGTCCGGGCGGTACATGGAGAGCTTCATGTCGCTCGGCACCCAGTTGATCTGGCGGCTCTTCTTCCAGCCCTCCTCGTAGTACGACTCGTACTTACCACCCGCCGGGCGGTTGTACTTGATGTAGAGCGCCACCGTCGGCTTCTCGGCGCCCTTGGCCGTGCCCAGGTCGCAGCAGTAGTACGTCGGCGCGTGGTTGATGGGGCAGGCGGCGTAGTCCGTCTGCGGGTGCGTGGCCGCGGCCAGCGACGCCAGCGACGCGAGCGCCACGGCGGACGCGAGCGTCTTGAGCATCAGCATTCTTTTCTCACTTGGGCGAGCGGACCACTGGTGGACGGCCGAACGCGCTTGGGGAGGACGAGGAAGATTGCAAAGTGAGCGGCTCCGCACAAGCTGGACGGAACGGGCCTGCGCGCTCGAGGGCCTGCGTGAGGCGGAGGCGGATGGCTGGCACTGGCTTGTCTGCCCCTGTCTCCCACGCGCCTGCTTTGAGCGCGAGCCATCTGGTCCAACAAGAGCAGCGCCGGCAGCAGCGCACAATTGTGCGGTGCCCATCTTCGCTGTTGTCACGAGGTTGCTTTCGCGGACAAGAGTTGGTTCGACGGGCGAGAGACGGGCGAGAGCGTCCTGGTTCTCGCGCAGTTGTGTGCGTCGCGCCAGATGGGATCTTCGAATTGATGTGTGCTGCTATTTCGAGACCCACAAGCTGCAGGCTCGATGCGTGTGCGTTGTTGCTGAGCGCGAGCGGAGGTGCCTCCTGCAGCCCACCGCGACTCTGTCGGCCGGAAGCAGCAGCAGGCTTCTCACGGCTCTTGAGATCGCACGCCACACCAAGCCAAGCGGCTTTGACTCGCTTCGGCTCTCTCTCGCACTCGCAAACGTGATAATATGTTGGTAAACCGCTGGTCAGCGCATATCATCGAGCGGCCCGTCGCGCGCACTGATGGGGAGTTGTTGGGAAGGATCCTTTTTCTGTGTTGCAAGGGGACCGGCCAAACGTCCACAACGAGGCGAAAGTCCCAAACTCGGCAAAGCCAAACGGCGGCAAGCGAGCGGTGGTTCGCATCCCTTGCGCACGCAGCAAACAAGCGCGCCGCATCGAGCTCGCCACAGCAAAATGCAGTGCTGAACTCCATACCAGCAAGTCGCTCCACGCGATAGTTAATAGCTGTCCAAAACTTTGTCGCCTCTTTGGGGGGGGGGGGGGGGGGGGGGGGGGGGGGGGGGGGGGGGGGGGGGGGGGGGGGGGGGGGGGGGGGGGGGGGGG